>CATNUR010000232.1:0-44330 GCA_951213105.1 Amaurobius ferox | reverse complement strand
TTTTCCCAGTTTCGCTGCTTGAACAATGCATCTGTATATCCAAGAACGAGATTCGAGATTCCTTGCTTGAAAAATGCATCTGTATACCCAAGTACGGAATGTAGCTTATTTAGGGCATATCAAAATTAATGAAAATTCGAGATTTTGTGAAATAAAGAAGCTTGCCTCTCTCGGTCTGCTCCTCGAGGCGTGCGCGCAAAGTCCGCAGTCGCTTTTCCCAGTTTCGCTGCTTGAACAATGCATCTGTATATCCAAGAACGAGATTCGAGATTCCTTGCTTGAAAAATGCATCTGTATACCCAAGTACGGAATGTAGCTTATTTAGGGCATATCAAAATTAATGAAAATTCGAGATTTTGTGAAATAAAGAAGCTTGCCTCTCTCGGTCTGCTCCTCGAGGCGTGCGCGCAAAGTCCGCAGTCGCTTTTCCCAGTTTCGCTGCTTGAACAATGCATCTGTATATCCAAGAACGAGATTCGAGATTCCTTGCTTGAAAAATGCATCTGTATACCCAAGTACGGAATGTAGCTTATTTAGGGCATATCAAAATTAATGAAAATTCGAGATTTTGTGAAATAAAGAAGCTTGCCTCTCTCGGTCTGCTCCTCGAGGCGTGCGCGCAAAGTCCGCAGTCGCTTTTCCCAGTTTCGCTGCTTGAACAATGCATCTGTATATCCAAGAACGAGATTCGAGATTCCTTGCTTGAAAAATGCATCTGTATACCCAAGTACGGAATGTAGCTTATTTAGGGCATATCAAAATTAATGAAAATTCGAGATTTTGTGAAATAAAGAAGCTTGCCTCTCTCGGTCTGCTCCTCGAGGCGTGCGCGCAAAGTCCGCAGTCGCTTTTCCCAGTTTCGCTGCTTGAACAATGCATCTGTATATCCAAGAACGAGATTCGAGATTCCTTGCTTGAAAAATGCATCTGTATACCCAAGTACGGAATGTAGCTTATTTAGGGCATATCAAAATTAATGAAAATTCGAGATTTTGTGAAATAAAGAAGCTTGCCTCTCTCGGTCTGCTCCTCGAGGCGTGCGCGCAAAGTCCGCAGTCGCTTTTCCCAGTTTCGCTGCTTGAACAATGCATCTGTATATCCAAGAACGAGATTCGAGATTCCTTGCTTGAAAAATGCATCTGTATACCCAAGTACGGAATGTAGCTTATTTAGGGCATATCAAAATTAATGAAAATTCGAGATTTTGTGAAATAAAGAAGCTTGCCTCTCTCGGTCTGCTCCTCGAGGCGTGCGCGCAAAGTCCGCAGTCGCTTTTCCCAGTTTCGCTGCTTGAACAATGCATCTGTATATCCAAGAACGAGATTCGAGATTCCTTGCTTGAAAAATGCATCTGTATACCCAAGTACGGAATGTAGCTTATTTAGGGCATATCAAAATTAATGAAAATTCGAGATTTTGTGAAATAAAGAAGCTTGCCTCTCTCGGTCTGCTCCTCGAGGCGTGCGCGCAAAGTCCGCAGTCGCTTTTCCCAGTTTCGCTGCTTGAACAATGCATCTGTATATCCAAGAACGAGATTCGAGATTCCTTGCTTGAAAAATGCATCTGTATACCCAAGTACGGAATGTAGCTTATTTAGGGCATATCAAAATTAATGAAAATTCGAGATTTTGTGAAATAAAGAAGCTTGCCTCTCTCGGTCTGCTCCTCGAGGCGTGCGCGCAAAGTCCGCAGTCGCTTTTCCCAGTTTCGCTGCTTGAACAATGCATCTGTATATCCAAGAACGAGATTCGAGATTCCTTGCTTGAAAAATGCATCTGTATACCCAAGTACGGAATGTAGCTTATTTAGGGCATATCAAAATTAATGAAAATTCGAGATTTTGTGAAATAAAGAAGCTTGCCTCTCTCGGTCTGCTCCTCGAGGCGTGCGCGCAAAGTCCGCAGTCGCTTTTCCCAGTTTCGCTGCTTGAACAATGCATCTGTATATCCAAGAACGAGATTCGAGATTCCTTGCTTGAAAAATGCATCTGTATACCCAAGTACGGAATGTAGCTTATTTAGGGCATATCAAAATTAATGAAAATTCGAGATTTTGTGAAATAAAGAAGCTTGCCTCTCTCGGTCTGCTCCTCGAGGCGTGCGCGCAAAGTCCGCAGTCGCTTTTCCCAGTTTCGCTGCTTGAACAATGCATCTGTATATCCAAGAACGAGATTCGAGATTCCTTGCTTGAAAAATGCATCTGTATACCCAAGTACGGAATGTAGCTTATTTAGGGCATATCAAAATTAATGAAAATTCGAGATTTTGTGAAATAAAGAAGCTTGCCTCTCTCGGTCTGCTCCTCGAGGCGTGCGCGCAAAGTCCGCAGTCGCTTTTCCCAGTTTCGCTGCTTGAACAATGCATCTGTATATCCAAGAACGAGATTCGAGATTCCTTGCTTGAAAAATGCATCTGTATACCCAAGTACGGAATGTAGCTTATTTAGGGCATATCAAAATTAATGAAAATTCGAGATTTTGTGAAATAAAGAAGCTTGCCTCTCTCGGTCTGCTCCTCGAGGCGTGCGCGCAAAGTCCGCAGTCGCTTTTCCCAGTTTCGCTGCTTGAACAATGCATCTGTATATCCAAGAACGAGATTCGAGATTCCTTGCTTGAAAAATGCATCTGTATACCCAAGTACGGAATGTAGCTTATTTAGGGCATATCAAAATTAATGAAAATTCGAGATTTTGTGAAATAAAGAAGCTTGCCTCTCTCGGTCTGCTCCTCGAGGCGTGCGCGCAAAGTCCGCAGTCGCTTTTCCCAGTTTCGCTGCTTGAACAATGCATCTGTATATCCAAGAACGAGATTCGAGATTCCTTGCTTGAAAAATGCATCTGTATACCCAAGTACGGAATGTAGCTTATTTAGGGCATATCAAAATTAATGAAAATTCGAGATTTTGTGAAATAAAGAAGCTTGCCTCTCTCGGTCTGCTCCTCGAGGCGTGCGCGCAAAGTCCGCAGTCGCTTTTCCCAGTTTCGCTGCTTGAACAATGCATCTGTATATCCAAGAACGAGATTCGAGATTCCTTGCTTGAAAAATGCATCTGTATACCCAAGTACGGAATGTAGCTTATTTAGGGCATATCAAAATTAATGAAAATTCGAGATTTTGTGAAATAAAGAAGCTTGCCTCTCTCGGTCTGCTCCTCGAGGCGTGCGCGCAAAGTCCGCAGTCGCTTTTCCCAGTTTCGCTGCTTGAACAATGCATCTGTATATCCAAGAACGAGATTCGAGATTCCTTGCTTGAAAAATGCATCTGTATACCCAAGTACGGAATGTAGCTTATTTAGGGCATATCAAAATTAATGAAAATTCGAGATTTTGTGAAATAAAGAAGCTTGCCTCTCTCGGTCTGCTCCTCGAGGCGTGCGCGCAAAGTCCGCAGTCGCTTTTCCCAGTTTCGCTGCTTGAACAATGCATCTGTATATCCAAGAACGAGATTCGAGATTCCTTGCTTGAAAAATGCATCTGTATACCCAAGTACGGAATGTAGCTTATTTAGGGCATATCAAAATTAATGAAAATTCGAGATTTTGTGAAATAAAGAAGCTTGCCTCTCTCGGTCTGCTCCTCGAGGCGTGCGCGCAAAGTCCGCAGTCGCTTTTCCCAGTTTCGCTGCTTGAACAATGCATCTGTATATCCAAGAACGAGATTCGAGATTCCTTGCTTGAAAAATGCATCTGTATACCCAAGTACGGAATGTAGCTTATTTAGGGCATATCAAAATTAATGAAAATTCGAGATTTTGTGAAATAAAGAAGCTTGCCTCTCTCGGTCTGCTCCTCGAGGCGTGCGCGCAAAGTCCGCAGTCGCTTTTCCCAGTTTCGCTGCTTGAACAATGCATCTGTATATCCAAGAACGAGATTCGAGATTCCTTGCTTGAAAAATGCATCTGTATACCCAAGTACGGAATGTAGCTTATTTAGGGCATATCAAAATTAATGAAAATTCGAGATTTTGTGAAATAAAGAAGCTTGCCTCTCTCGGTCTGCTCCTCGAGGCGTGCGCGCAAAGTCCGCAGTCGCTTTTCCCAGTTTCGCTGCTTGAACAATGCATCTGTATATCCAAGAACGAGATTCGAGATTCCTTGCTTGAAAAATGCATCTGTATACCCAAGTACGGAATGTAGCTTATTTAGGGCATATCAAAATTAATGAAAATTCGAGATTTTGTGAAATAAAGAAGCTTGCCTCTCTCGGTCTGCTCCTCGAGGCGTGCGCGCAAAGTCCGCAGTCGCTTTTCCCAGTTTCGCTGCTTGAACAATGCATCTGTATATCCAAGAACGAGATTCGAGATTCCTTGCTTGAAAAATGCATCTGTATACCCAAGTACGGAATGTAGCTTATTTAGGGCATATCAAAATTAATGAAAATTCGAGATTTTGTGAAATAAAGAAGCTTGCCTCTCTCGGTCTGCTCCTCGAGGCGTGCGCGCAAAGTCCGCAGTCGCTTTTCCCAGTTTCGCTGCTTGAACAATGCATCTGTATATCCAAGAACGAGATTCGAGATTCCTTGCTTGAAAAATGCATCTGTATACCCAAGTACGGAATGTAGCTTATTTAGGGCATATCAAAATTAATGAAAATTCGAGATTTTGTGAAATAAAGAAGCTTGCCTCTCTCGGTCTGCTCCTCGAGGCGTGCGCGCAAAGTCCGCAGTCGCTTTTCCCAGTTTCGCTGCTTGAACAATGCATCTGTATATCCAAGAACGAGATTCGAGATTCCTTGCTTGAAAAATGCATCTGTATACCCAAGTACGGAATGTAGCTTATTTAGGGCATATCAAAATTAATGAAAATTCGAGATTTTGTGAAATAAAGAAGCTTGCCTCTCTCGGTCTGCTCCTCGAGGCGTGCGCGCAAAGTCCGCAGTCGCTTTTCCCAGTTTCGCTGCTTGAACAATGCATCTGTATATCCAAGAACGAGATTCGAGATTCCTTGCTTGAAAAATGCATCTGTATACCCAAGTACGGAATGTAGCTTATTTAGGGCATATCAAAATTAATGAAAATTCGAGATTTTGTGAAATAAAGAAGCTTGCCTCTCTCGGTCTGCTCCTCGAGGCGTGCGCGCAAAGTCCGCAGTCGCTTTTCCCAGTTTCGCTGCTTGAACAATGCATCTGTATATCCAAGAACGAGATTCGAGATTCCTTGCTTGAAAAATGCATCTGTATACCCAAGTACGGAATGTAGCTTATTTAGGGCATATCAAAATTAATGAAAATTCGAGATTTTGTGAAATAAAGAAGCTTGCCTCTCTCGGTCTGCTCCTCGAGGCGTGCGCGCAAAGTCCGCAGTCGCTTTTCCCAGTTTCGCTGCTTGAACAATGCATCTGTATATCCAAGAACGAGATTCGAGATTCCTTGCTTGAAAAATGCATCTGTATACCCAAGTACGGAATGTAGCTTATTTAGGGCATATCAAAATTAATGAAAATTCGAGATTTTGTGAAATAAAGAAGCTTGCCTCTCTCGGTCTGCTCCTCGAGGCGTGCGCGCAAAGTCCGCAGTCGCTTTTCCCAGTTTCGCTGCTTGAACAATGCATCTGTATATCCAAGAACGAGATTCGAGATTCCTTGCTTGAAAAATGCATCTGTATACCCAAGTACGGAATGTAGCTTATTTAGGGCATATCAAAATTAATGAAAATTCGAGATTTTGTGAAATAAAGAAGCTTGCCTCTCTCGGTCTGCTCCTCGAGGCGTGCGCGCAAAGTCCGCAGTCGCTTTTCCCAGTTTCGCTGCTTGAACAATGCATCTGTATATCCAAGAACGAGATTCGAGATTCCTTGCTTGAAAAATGCATCTGTATACCCAAGTACGGAATGTAGCTTATTTAGGGCATATCAAAATTAATGAAAATTCGAGATTTTGTGAAATAAAGAAGCTTGCCTCTCTCGGTCTGCTCCTCGAGGCGTGCGCGCAAAGTCCGCAGTCGCTTTTCCCAGTTTCGCTGCTTGAACAATGCATCTGTATATCCAAGAACGAGATTCGAGATTCCTTGCTTGAAAAATGCATCTGTATACCCAAGTACGGAATGTAGCTTATTTAGGGCATATCAAAATTAATGAAAATTCGAGATTTTGTGAAATAAAGAAGCTTGCCTCTCTCGGTCTGCTCCTCGAGGCGTGCGCGCAAAGTCCGCAGTCGCTTTTCCCAGTTTCGCTGCTTGAACAATGCATCTGTATATCCAAGAACGAGATTCGAGATTCCTTGCTTGAAAAATGCATCTGTATACCCAAGTACGGAATGTAGCTTATTTAGGGCATATCAAAATTAATGAAAATTCGAGATTTTGTGAAATAAAGAAGCTTGCCTCTCTCGGTCTGCTCCTCGAGGCGTGCGCGCAAAGTCCGCAGTCGCTTTTCCCAGTTTCGCTGCTTGAACAATGCATCTGTATATCCAAGAACGAGATTCGAGATTCCTTGCTTGAAAAATGCATCTGTATACCCAAGTACGGAATGTAGCTTATTTAGGGCATATCAAAATTAATGAAAATTCGAGATTTTGTGAAATAAAGAAGCTTGCCTCTCTCGGTCTGCTCCTCGAGGCGTGCGCGCAAAGTCCGCAGTCGCTTTTCCCAGTTTCGCTGCTTGAACAATGCATCTGTATATCCAAGAACGAGATTCGAGATTCCTTGCTTGAAAAATGCATCTGTATACCCAAGTACGGAATGTAGCTTATTTAGGGCATATCAAAATTAATGAAAATTCGAGATTTTGTGAAATAAAGAAGCTTGCCTCTCTCGGTCTGCTCCTCGAGGCGTGCGCGCAAAGTCCGCAGTCGCTTTTCCCAGTTTCGCTGCTTGAACAATGCATCTGTATATCCAAGAACGAGATTCGAGATTCCTTGCTTGAAAAATGCATCTGTATACCCAAGTACGGAATGTAGCTTATTTAGGGCATATCAAAATTAATGAAAATTCGAGATTTTGTGAAATAAAGAAGCTTGCCTCTCTCGGTCTGCTCCTCGAGGCGTGCGCGCAAAGTCCGCAGTCGCTTTTCCCAGTTTCGCTGCTTGAACAATGCATCTGTATATCCAAGAACGAGATTCGAGATTCCTTGCTTGAAAAATGCATCTGTATACCCAAGTACGGAATGTAGCTTATTTAGGGCATATCAAAATTAATGAAAATTCGAGATTTTGTGAAATAAAGAAGCTTGCCTCTCTCGGTCTGCTCCTCGAGGCGTGCGCGCAAAGTCCGCAGTCGCTTTTCCCAGTTTCGCTGCTTGAACAATGCATCTGTATATCCAAGAACGAGATTCGAGATTCCTTGCTTGAAAAATGCATCTGTATACCCAAGTACGGAATGTAGCTTATTTAGGGCATATCAAAATTAATGAAAATTCGAGATTTTGTGAAATAAAGAAGCTTGCCTCTCTCGGTCTGCTCCTCGAGGCGTGCGCGCAAAGTCCGCAGTCGCTTTTCCCAGTTTCGCTGCTTGAACAATGCATCTGTATATCCAAGAACGAGATTCGAGATTCCTTGCTTGAAAAATGCATCTGTATACCCAAGTACGGAATGTAGCTTATTTAGGGCATATCAAAATTAATGAAAATTCGAGATTTTGTGAAATAAAGAAGCTTGCCTCTCTCGGTCTGCTCCTCGAGGCGTGCGCGCAAAGTCCGCAGTCGCTTTTCCCAGTTTCGCTGCTTGAACAATGCATCTGTATATCCAAGAACGAGATTCGAGATTCCTTGCTTGAAAAATGCATCTGTATACCCAAGTACGGAATGTAGCTTATTTAGGGCATATCAAAATTAATGAAAATTCGAGATTTTGTGAAATAAAGAAGCTTGCCTCTCTCGGTCTGCTCCTCGAGGCGGTGCGCGCAAAGTCCGCAGTCGCTTTTCCCAGTTTCGCTGCTTGAACAATGCATCTGTATATCCAAGAACGAGATTCGAGATTCCTTGCTTGAAAAATGCATCTGTATACCCAAGTACGGAATGTAGCTTATTTAGGGCATATCAAAATTAATGAAAATTCGAGATTTTGTGAAATAAAGAAGCTTGCCTCTCTCGGTCTGCTCCTCGAGGCGTGCGCGCAAAGTCCGCAGTCGCTTTTCCCAGTTTCGCTGCTTGAACAATGCATCTGTATATCCAAGAACGAGATTCGAGATTCCTTGCTTGAAAAATGCATCTGTATACCCAAGTACGGAATGTAGCTTATTTAGGGCATATCAAAATTAATGAAAATTCGAGATTTTGTGAAATAAAGAAGCTTGCCTCTCTCGGTCTGCTCCTCGAGGCGTGCGCGCAAAGTCCGCAGTCGCTTTTCCCAGTTTCGCTGCTTGAACAATGCATCTGTATATCCAAGAACGAGATTCGAGATTCCTTGCTTGAAAAATGCATCTGTATACCCAAGTACGGAATGTAGCTTATTTAGGGCATATCAAAATTAATGAAAATTCGAGATTTTGTGAAATAAAGAAGCTTGCCTCTCTCGGTCTGCTCCTCGAGGCGTGCGCGCAAAGTCCGCAGTCGCTTTTCCCAGTTTCGCTGCTTGAACAATGCATCTGTATATCCAAGAACGAGATTCGAGATTCCTTGCTTGAAAAATGCATCTGTATACCCAAGTACGGAATGTAGCTTATTTAGGGCATATCAAAATTAATGAAAATTCGAGATTTTGTGAAATAAAGAAGCTTGCCTCTCTCGGTCTGCTCCTCGAGGCGTGCGCGCAAAGTCCGCAGTCGCTTTTCCCAGTTTCGCTGCTTGAACAATGCATCTGTATATCCAAGAACGAGATTCGAGATTCCTTGCTTGAAAAATGCATCTGTATACCCAAGTACGGAATGTAGCTTATTTAGGGCATATCAAAATTAATGAAAATTCGAGATTTTGTGAAATAAAGAAGCTTGCCTCTCTCGGTCTGCTCCTCGAGGCGTGCGCGCAAAGTCCGCAGTCGCTTTTCCCAGTTTCGCTGCTTGAACAATGCATCTGTATATCCAAGAACGAGATTCGAGATTCCTTGCTTGAAAAATGCATCTGTATACCCAAGTACGGAATGTAGCTTATTTAGGGCATATCAAAATTAATGAAAATTCGAGATTTTGTGAAATAAAGAAGCTTGCCTCTCTCGGTCTGCTCCTCGAGGCGTGCGCGCAAAGTCCGCAGTCGCTTTTCCCAGTTTCGCTGCTTGAACAATGCATCTGTATATCCAAGAACGAGATTCGAGATTCCTTGCTTGAAAAATGCATCTGTATACCCAAGTACGGAATGTAGCTTATTTAGGGCATATCAAAATTAATGAAAATTCGAGATTTTGTGAAATAAAGAAGCTTGCCTCTCTCGGTCTGCTCCTCGAGGCGTGCGCGCAAAGTCCGCAGTCGCTTTTCCCAGTTTCGCTGCTTGAACAATGCATCTGTATATCCAAGAACGAGATTCGAGATTCCTTGCTTGAAAAATGCATCTGTATACCCAAGTACGGAATGTAGCTTATTTAGGGCATATCAAAATTAATGAAAATTCGAGATTTTGTGAAATAAAGAAGCTTGCCTCTCTCGGTCTGCTCCTCGAGGCGTGCGCGCAAAGTCCGCAGTCGCTTTTCCCAGTTTCGCTGCTTGAACAATGCATCTGTATATCCAAGAACGAGATTCGAGATTCCTTGCTTGAAAAATGCATCTGTATACCCAAGTACGGAATGTAGCTTATTTAGGGCATATCAAAATTAATGAAAATTCGAGATTTTGTGAAATAAAGAAGCTTGCCTCTCTCGGTCTGCTCCTCGAGGCGTGCGCGCAAAGTCCGCAGTCGCTTTTCCCAGTTTCGCTGCTTGAACAATGCATCTGTATATCCAAGAACGAGATTCGAGATTCCTTGCTTGAAAAATGCATCTGTATACCCAAGTACGGAATGTAGCTTATTTAGGGCATATCAAAATTAATGAAAATTCGAGATTTTGTGAAATAAAGAAGCTTGCCTCTCTCGGTCTGCTCCTCGAGGCGTGCGCGCAAAGTCCGCAGTCGCTTTTCCCAGTTTCGCTGCTTGAACAATGCATCTGTATATCCAAGAACGAGATTCGAGATTCCTTGCTTGAAAAATGCATCTGTATACCCAAGTACGGAATGTAGCTTATTTAGGGCATATCAAAATTAATGAAAATTCGAGATTTTGTGAAATAAAGAAGCTTGCCTCTCTCGGTCTGCTCCTCGAGGCGTGCGCGCAAAGTCCGCAGTCGCTTTTCCCAGTTTCGCTGCTTGAACAATGCATCTGTATATCCAAGAACGAGATTCGAGATTCCTTGCTTGAAAAATGCATCTGTATACCCAAGTACGGAATGTAGCTTATTTAGGGCATATCAAAATTAATGAAAATTCGAGATTTTGTGAAATAAAGAAGCTTGCCTCTCTCGGTCTGCTCCTCGAGGCGTGCGCGCAAAGTCCGCAGTCGCTTTTCCCAGTTTCGCTGCTTGAACAATGCATCTGTATATCCAAGAACGAGATTCGAGATTCCTTGCTTGAAAAATGCATCTGTATACCCAAGTACGGAATGTAGCTTATTTAGGGCATATCAAAATTAATGAAAATTCGAGATTTTGTGAAATAAAGAAGCTTGCCTCTCTCGGTCTGCTCCTCGAGGCGTGCGCGCAAAGTCCGCAGTCGCTTTTCCCAGTTTCGCTGCTTGAACAATGCATCTGTATATCCAAGAACGAGATTCGAGATTCCTTGCTTGAAAAATGCATCTGTATACCCAAGTACGGAATGTAGCTTATTTAGGGCATATCAAAATTAATGAAAATTCGAGATTTTGTGAAATAAAGAAGCTTGCCTCTCTCGGTCTGCTCCTCGAGGCGTGCGCGCAAAGTCCGCAGTCGCTTTTCCCAGTTTCGCTGCTTGAACAATGCATCTGTATATCCAAGAACGAGATTCGAGATTCCTTGCTTGAAAAATGCATCTGTATACCCAAGTACGGAATGTAGCTTATTTAGGGCATATCAAAATTAATGAAAATTCGAGATTTTGTGAAATAAAGAAGCTTGCCTCTCTCGGTCTGCTCCTCGAGGCGTGCGCGCAAAGTCCGCAGTCGCTTTTCCCAGTTTCGCTGCTTGAACAATGCATCTGTATATCCAAGAACGAGATTCGAGATTCCTTGCTTGAAAAATGCATCTGTATACCCAAGTACGGAATGTAGCTTATTTAGGGCATATCAAAATTAATGAAAATTCGAGATTTTGTGAAATAAAGAAGCTTGCCTCTCTCGGTCTGCTCCTCGAGGCGTGCGCGCAAAGTCCGCAGTCGCTTTTCCCAGTTTCGCTGCTTGAACAATGCATCTGTATATCCAAGAACGAGATTCGAGATTCCTTGCTTGAAAAATGCATCTGTATACCCAAGTACGGAATGTAGCTTATTTAGGGCATATCAAAATTAATGAAAATTCGAGATTTTGTGAAATAAAGAAGCTTGCCTCTCTCGGTCTGCTCCTCGAGGCGTGCGCGCAAAGTCCGCAGTCGCTTTTCCCAGTTTCGCTGCTTGAACAATGCATCTGTATATCCAAGAACGAGATTCGAGATTCCTTGCTTGAAAAATGCATCTGTATACCCAAGTACGGAATGTAGCTTATTTAGGGCATATCAAAATTAATGAAAATTCGAGATTTTGTGAAATAAAGAAGCTTGCCTCTCTCGGTCTGCTCCTCGAGGCGTGCGCGCAAAGTCCGCAGTCGCTTTTCCCAGTTTCGCTGCTTGAACAATGCATCTGTATATCCAAGAACGAGATTCGAGATTCCTTGCTTGAAAAATGCATCTGTATACCCAAGTACGGAATGTAGCTTATTTAGGGCATATCAAAATTAATGAAAATTCGAGATTTTGTGAAATAAAGAAGCTTGCCTCTCTCGGTCTGCTCCTCGAGGCGTGCGCGCAAAGTCCGCAGTCGCTTTTCCCAGTTTCGCTGCTTGAACAATGCATCTGTATATCCAAGAACGAGATTCGAGATTCCTTGCTTGAAAAATGCATCTGTATACCCAAGTACGGAATGTAGCTTATTTAGGGCATATCAAAATTAATGAAAATTCGAGATTTTGTGAAATAAAGAAGCTTGCCTCTCTCGGTCTGCTCCTCGAGGCGTGCGCGCAAAGTCCGCAGTCGCTTTTCCCAGTTTCGCTGCTTGAACAATGCATCTGTATATCCAAGAACGAGATTCGAGATTCCTTGCTTGAAAAATGCATCTGTATACCCAAGTACGGAATGTAGCTTATTTAGGGCATATCAAAATTAATGAAAATTCGAGATTTTGTGAAATAAAGAAGCTTGCCTCTCTCGGTCTGCTCCTCGAGGCGTGCGCGCAAAGTCCGCAGTCGCTTTTCCCAGTTTCGCTGCTTGAACAATGCATCTGTATATCCAAGAACGAGATTCGAGATTCCTTGCTTGAAAAATGCATCTGTATACCCAAGTACGGAATGTAGCTTATTTAGGGCATATCAAAATTAATGAAAATTCGAGATTTTGTGAAATAAAGAAGCTTGCCTCTCTCGGTCTGCTCCTCGAGGCGTGCGCGCAAAGTCCGCAGTCGCTTTTCCCAGTTTCGCTGCTTGAACAATGCATCTGTATATCCAAGAACGAGATTCGAGATTCCTTGCTTGAAAAATGCATCTGTATACCCAAGTACGGAATGTAGCTTATTTAGGGCATATCAAAATTAATGAAAATTCGAGATTTTGTGAAATAAAGAAGCTTGCCTCTCTCGGTCTGCTCCTCGAGGCGTGCGCGCAAAGTCCGCAGTCGCTTTTCCCAGTTTCGCTGCTTGAACAATGCATCTGTATATCCAAGAACGAGATTCGAGATTCCTTGCTTGAAAAATGCATCTGTATACCCAAGTACGGAATGTAGCTTATTTAGGGCATATCAAAATTAATGAAAATTCGAGATTTTGTGAAATAAAGAAGCTTGCCTCTCTCGGTCTGCTCCTCGAGGCGTGCGCGCAAAGTCCGCAGTCGCTTTTCCCAGTTTCGCTGCTTGAACAATGCATCTGTATATCCAAGAACGAGATTCGAGATTCCTTGCTTGAAAAATGCATCTGTATACCCAAGTACGGAATGTAGCTTATTTAGGGCATATCAAAATTAATGAAAATTCGAGATTTTGTGAAATAAAGAAGCTTGCCTCTCTCGGTCTGCTCCTCGAGGCGTGCGCGCAAAGTCCGCAGTCGCTTTTCCCAGTTTCGCTGCTTGAACAATGCATCTGTATATCCAAGAACGAGATTCGAGATTCCTTGCTTGAAAAATGCATCTGTATACCCAAGTACGGAATGTAGCTTATTTAGGGCATATCAAAATTAATGAAAATTCGAGATTTTGTGAAATAAAGAAGCTTGCCTCTCTCGGTCTGCTCCTCGAGGCGTGCGCGCAAAGTCCGCAGTCGCTTTTCCCAGTTTCGCTGCTTGAACAATGCATCTGTATATCCAAGAACGAGATTCGAGATTCCTTGCTTGAAAAATGCATCTGTATACCCAAGTACGGAATGTAGCTTATTTAGGGCATATCAAAATTAATGAAAATTCGAGATTTTGTGAAATAAAGAAGCTTGCCTCTCTCGGTCTGCTCCTCGAGGCGTGCGCGCAAAGTCCGCAGTCGCTTTTCCCAGTTTCGCTGCTTGAACAATGCATCTGTATATCCAAGAACGAGATTCGAGATTCCTTGCTTGAAAAATGCATCTGTATACCCAAGTACGGAATGTAGCTTATTTAGGGCATATCAAAATTAATGAAAATTCGAGATTTTGTGAAATAAAGAAGCTTGCCTCTCTCGGTCTGCTCCTCGAGGCGTGCGCGCAAAGTCCGCAGTCGCTTTTCCCAGTTTCGCTGCTTGAACAATGCATCTGTATATCCAAGAACGAGATTCGAGATTCCTTGCTTGAAAAATGCATCTGTATACCCAAGTACGGAATGTAGCTTATTTAGGGCATATCAAAATTAATGAAAATTCGAGATTTTGTGAAATAAAGAAGCTTGCCTCTCTCGGTCTGCTCCTCGAGGCGTGCGCGCAAAGTCCGCAGTCGCTTTTCCCAGTTTCGCTGCTTGAACAATGCATCTGTATATCCAAGAACGAGATTCGAGATTCCTTGCTTGAAAAATGCATCTGTATACCCAAGTACGGAATGTAGCTTATTTAGGGCATATCAAAATTAATGAAAATTCGAGATTTTGTGAAATAAAGAAGCTTGCCTCTCTCGGTCTGCTCCTCGAGGCGTGCGCGCAAAGTCCGCAGTCGCTTTTCCCAGTTTCGCTGCTTGAACAATGCATCTGTATATCCAAGAACGAGATTCGAGATTCCTTGCTTGAAAAATGCATCTGTATACCCAAGTACGGAATGTAGCTTATTTAGGGCATATCAAAATTAATGAAAATTCGAGATTTTGTGAAATAAAGAAGCTTGCCTCTCTCGGTCTGCTCCTCGAGGCGTGCGCGCAAAGTCCGCAGTCGCTTTTCCCAGTTTCGCTGCTTGAACAATGCATCTGTATATCCAAGAACGAGATTCGAGATTCCTTGCTTGAAAAATGCATCTGTATACCCAAGTACGGAATGTAGCTTATTTAGGGCATATCAAAATTAATGAAAATTCGAGATTTTGTGAAATAAAGAAGCTTGCCTCTCTCGGTCTGCTCCTCGAGGCGTGCGCGCAAAGTCCGCAGTCGCTTTTCCCAGTTTCGCTGCTTGAACAATGCATCTGTATATCCAAGAACGAGATTCGAGATTCCTTGCTTGAAAAATGCATCTGTATACCCAAGTACGGAATGTAGCTTATTTAGGGCATATCAAAATTAATGAAAATTCGAGATTTTGTGAAATAAAGAAGCTTGCCTCTCTCGGTCTGCTCCTCGAGGCGTGCGCGCAAAGTCCGCAGTCGCTTTTCCCAGTTTCGCTGCTTGAACAATGCATCTGTATATCCAAGAACGAGATTCGAGATTCCTTGCTTGAAAAATGCATCTGTATACCCAAGTACGGAATGTAGCTTATTTAGGGCATATCAAAATTAATGAAAATTCGAGATTTTGTGAAATAAAGAAGCTTGCCTCTCTCGGTCTGCTCCTCGAGGCGTGCGCGCAAAGTCCGCAGTCGCTTTTCCCAGTTTCGCTGCTTGAACAATGCATCTGTATATCCAAGAACGAGATTCGAGATTCCTTGCTTGAAAAATGCATCTGTATACCCAAGTACGGAATGTAGCTTATTTAGGGCATATCAAAATTAATGAAAATTCGAGATTTTGTGAAATAAAGAAGCTTGCCTCTCTCGGTCTGCTCCTCGAGGCGTGCGCGCAAAGTCCGCAGTCGCTTTTCCCAGTTTCGCTGCTTGAACAATGCATCTGTATATCCAAGAACGAGATTCGAGATTCCTTGCTTGAAAAATGCATCTGTATACCCAAGTACGGAATGTAGCTTATTTAGGGCATATCAAAATTAATGAAAATTCGAGATTTTGTGAAATAAAGAAGCTTGCCTCTCTCGGTCTGCTCCTCGAGGCGTGCGCGCAAAGTCCGCAGTCGCTTTTCCCAGTTTCGCTGCTTGAACAATGCATCTGTATATCCAAGAACGAGATTCGAGATTCCTTGCTTGAAAAATGCATCTGTATACCCAAGTACGGAATGTAGCTTATTTAGGGCATATCAAAATTAATGAAAATTCGAGATTTTGTGAAATAAAGAAGCTTGCCTCTCTCGGTCTGCTCCTCGAGGCGTGCGCGCAAAGTCCGCAGTCGCTTTTCCCAGTTTCGCTGCTTGAACAATGCATCTGTATATCCAAGAACGAGATTCGAGATTCCTTGCTTGAAAAATGCATCTGTATACCCAAGTACGGAATGTAGCTTATTTAGGGCATATCAAAATTAATGAAAATTCGAGATTTTGTGAAATAAAGAAGCTTGCCTCTCTCGGTCTGCTCCTCGAGGCGTGCGCGCAAAGTCCGCAGTCGCTTTTCCCAGTTTCGCTGCTTGAACAATGCATCTGTATATCCAAGAACGAGATTCGAGATTCCTTGCTTGAAAAATGCATCTGTATACCCAAGTACGGAATGTAGCTTATTTAGGGCATATCAAAATTAATGAAAATTCGAGATTTTGTGAAATAAAGAAGCTTGCCTCTCTCGGTCTGCTCCTCGAGGCGTGCGCGCAAAGTCCGCAGTCGCTTTTCCCAGTTTCGCTGCTTGAACAATGCATCTGTATATCCAAGAACGAGATTCGAGATTCCTTGCTTGAAAAATGCATCTGTATACCCAAGTACGGAATGTAGCTTATTTAGGGCATATCAAAATTAATGAAAATTCGAGATTTTGTGAAATAAAGAAGCTTGCCTCTCTCGGTCTGCTCCTCGAGGCGTGCGCGCAAAGTCCGCAGTCGCTTTTCCCAGTTTCGCTGCTTGAACAATGCATCTGTATATCCAAGAACGAGATTCGAGATTCCTTGCTTGAAAAATGCATCTGTATACCCAAGTACGGAATGTAGCTTATTTAGGGCATATCAAAATTAATGAAAATTCGAGATTTTGTGAAATAAAGAAGCTTGCCTCTCTCGGTCTGCTCCTCGAGGCGTGCGCGCAAAGTCCGCAGTCGCTTTTCCCAGTTTCGCTGCTTGAACAATGCATCTGTATATCCAAGAACGAGATTCGAGATTCCTTGCTTGAAAAATGCATCTGTATACCCAAGTACGGAATGTAGCTTATTTAGGGCATATCAAAATTAATGAAAATTCGAGATTTTGTGAAATAAAGAAGCTTGCCTCTCTCGGTCTGCTCCTCGAGGCGTGCGCGCAAAGTCCGCAGTCGCTTTTCCCAGTTTCGCTGCTTGAACAATGCATCTGTATATCCAAGAACGAGATTCGAGATTCCTTGCTTGAAAAATGCATCTGTAACCCAAGTACGGAATGTAGCTTATTTAGGGCATATCAAAATTAATGAAAATTCGAGATTTTGTGAAATAAAGAAGCTTGCCTCTCTCGGTCTGCTCCTCGAGGCGTGCGCGCAAAGTCCGCAGTCGCTTTTCCCAGTTTCGCTGCTTGAACAATGCATCTGTATATCCAAGAACGAGATTCGAGATTCCTTGCTTGAAAAATGCATCTGTATACCCAAGTACGGAATGTAGCTTATTTAGGGCATATCAAAATTAATGAAAATTCGAGATTTTGTGAAATAAAGAAGCTTGCCTCTCTCGGTCTGCTCCTCGAGGCGTGCGCGCAAAGTCCGCAGTCGCTTTTCCCAGTTTCGCTGCTTGAACAATGCATCTGTATATCCAAGAACGAGATTCGAGATTCCTTGCTTGAAAAATGCATCTGTATACCCAAGTACGGAATGTAGCTTATTTAGGGCATATCAAAATTAATGAAAATTCGAGATTTTGTGAAATAAAGAAGCTTGCCTCTCTCGGTCTGCTCCTCGAGGCGTGCGCGCAAAGTCCGCAGTCGCTTTTCCCAGTTTCGCTGCTTGAACAATGCATCTGTATATCCAAGAACGAGATTCGAGATTCCTTGCTTGAAAAATGCATCTGTATACCCAAGTACGGAATGTAGCTTATTTAGGGCATATCAAAATTAATGAAAATTCGAGATTTTGTGAAATAAAGAAGCTTGCCTCTCTCGGTCTGCTCCTCGAGGCGTGCGCGCAAAGTCCGCAGTCGCTTTTCCCAGTTTCGCTGCTTGAACAATGCATCTGTATATCCAAGAACGAGATTCGAGATTCCTTGCTTGAAAAATGCATCTGTATACCCAAGTACGGAATGTAGCTTATTTAGGGCATATCAAAATTAATGAAAATTCGAGATTTTGTGAAATAAAGAAGCTTGCCTCTCTCGGTCTGCTCCTCGAGGCGTGCGCGCAAAGTCCGCAGTCGCTTTTCCCAGTTTCGCTGCTTGAACAATGCATCTGTATATCCAAGAACGAGATTCGAGATTCCTTGCTTGAAAAATGCATCTGTATACCCAAGTACGGAATGTAGCTTATTTAGGGCATATCAAAATTAATGAAAATTCGAGATTTTGTGAAATAAAGAAGCTTGCCTCTCTCGGTCTGCTCCTCGAGGCGTGCGCGCAAAGTCCGCAGTCGCTTTTCCCAGTTTCGCTGCTTGAACAATGCATCTGTATATCCAAGAACGAGATTCGAGATTCCTTGCTTGAAAAATGCATCTGTATACCCAAGTACGGAATGTAGCTTATTTAGGGCATATCAAAATTAATGAAAATTCGAGATTTTGTGAAATAAAGAAGCTTGCCTCTCTCGGTCTGCTCCTCGAGGCGTGCGCGCAAAGTCCGCAGTCGCTTTTCCCAGTTTCGCTGCTTGAACAATGCATCTGTATATCCAAGAACGAGATTCGAGATTCCTTGCTTGAAAAATGCATCTGTATACCCAAGTACGGAATGTAGCTTATTTAGGGCATATCAAAATTAATGAAAATTCGAGATTTTGTGAAATAAAGAAGCTTGCCTCTCTCGGTCTGCTCCTCGAGGCGTGCGCGCAAAGTCCGCAGTCGCTTTTCCCAGTTTCGCTGCTTGAACAATGCATCTGTATATCCAAGAACGAGATTCGAGATTCCTTGCTTGAAAAATGCATCTGTATACCCAAGTACGGAATGTAGCTTATTTAGGGCATATCAAAATTAATGAAAATTCGAGATTTTGTGAAATAAAGAAGCTTGCCTCTCTCGGTCTGCTCCTCGAGGCGTGCGCGCAAAGTCCGCAGTCGCTTTTCCCAGTTTCGCTGCTTGAACAATGCATCTGTATATCCAAGAACGAGATTCGAGATTCCTTGCTTGAAAAATGCATCTGTATACCCAAGTACGGAATGTAGCTTATTTAGGGCATATCAAAATTAATGAAAATTCGAGATTTTGTGAAATAAAGAAGCTTGCCTCTCTCGGTCTGCTCCTCGAGGCGTGCGCGCAAAGTCCGCAGTCGCTTTTCCCAGTTTCGCTGCTTGAACAATGCATCTGTATATCCAAGAACGAGATTCGAGATTCCTTGCTTGAAAAATGCATCTGTATACCCAAGTACGGAATGTAGCTTATTTAGGGCATATCAAAATTAATGAAAATTCGAGATTTTGTGAAATAAAGAAGCTTGCCTCTCTCGGTCTGCTCCTCGAGGCGTGCGCGCAAAGTCCGCAGTCGCTTTTCCCAGTTTCGCTGCTTGAACAATGCATCTGTATATCCAAGAACGAGATTCGAGATTCCTTGCTTGAAAAATGCATCTGTATACCCAAGTACGGAATGTAGCTTATTTAGGGCATATCAAAATTAATGAAAATTCGAGATTTTGTGAAATAAAGAAGCTTGCCTCTCTCGGTCTGCTCCTCGAGGCGTGCGCGCAAAGTCCGCAGTCGCTTTTCCCAGTTTCGCTGCTTGAACAATGCATCTGTATATCCAAGAACGAGATTCGAGATTCCTTGCTTGAAAAATGCATCTGTATACCCAAGTACGGAATGTAGCTTATTTAGGGCATATCAAAATTAATGAAAATTCGAGATTTTGTGAAATAAAGAAGCTTGCCTCTCTCGGTCTGCTCCTCGAGGCGTGCGCGCAAAGTCCGCAGTCGCTTTTCCCAGTTTCGCTGCTTGAACAATGCATCTGTATATCCAAGAACGAGATTCGAGATTCCTTGCTTGAAAAATGCATCTGTATACCCAAGTACGGAATGTAGCTTATTTAGGGCATATCAAAATTAATGAAAATTCGAGATTTTGTGAAATAAAGAAGCTTGCCTCTCTCGGTCTGCTCCTCGAGGCGTGCGCGCAAAGTCCGCAGTCGCTTTTCCCAGTTTCGCTGCTTGAACAATGCATCTGTATATCCAAGAACGAGATTCGAGATTCCTTGCTTGAAAAATGCATCTGTATACCCAAGTACGGAATGTAGCTTATTTAGGGCATATCAAAATTAATGAAAATTCGAGATTTTGTGAAATAAAGAAGCTTGCCTCTCTCGGTCTGCTCCTCGAGGCGTGCGCGCAAAGTCCGCAGTCGCTTTTCCCAGTTTCGCTGCTTGAACAATGCATCTGTATATCCAAGAACGAGATTCGAGATTCCTTGCTTGAAAAATGCATCTGTATACCCAAGTACGGAATGTAGCTTATTTAGGGCATATCAAAATTAATGAAAATTCGAGATTTTGTGAAATAAAGAAGCTTGCCTCTCTCGGTCTGCTCCTCGAGGCGTGCGCGCAAAGTCCGCAGTCGCTTTTCCCAGTTTCGCTGCTTGAACAATGCATCTGTATATCCAAGAACGAGATTCGAGATTCCTTGCTTGAAAAATGCATCTGTATACCCAAGTACGGAATGTAGCTTATTTAGGGCATATCAAAATTAATGAAAATTCGAGATTTTGTGAAATAAAGAAGCTTGCCTCTCTCGGTCTGCTCCTCGAGGCGTGCGCGCAAAGTCCGCAGTCGCTTTTCCCAGTTTCGCTGCTTGAACAATGCATCTGTATATCCAAGAACGAGATTCGAGATTCCTTGCTTGAAAAATGCATCTGTATACCCAAGTACGGAATGTAGCTTATTTAGGGCATATCAAAATTAATGAAAATTCGAGATTTTGTGAAATAAAGAAGCTTGCCTCTCTCGGTCTGCTCCTCGAGGCGTGCGCGCAAAGTCCGCAGTCGCTTTTCCCAGTTTCGCTGCTTGAACAATGCATCTGTATATCCAAGAACGAGATTCGAGATTCCTTGCTTGAAAAATGCATCTGTATACCCAAGTACGGAATGTAGCTTATTTAGGGCATATCAAAATTAATGAAAATTCGAGATTTTGTGAAATAAAGAAGCTTGCCTCTCTCGGTCTGCTCCTCGAGGCGTGCGCGCAAAGTCCGCAGTCGCTTTTCCCAGTTTCGCTGCTTGAACAATGCATCTGTATATCCAAGAACGAGATTCGAGATTCCTTGCTTGAAAAATGCATCTGTATACCCAAGTACGGAATGTAGCTTATTTAGGGCATATCAAAATTAATGAAAATTCGAGATTTTGTGAAATAAAGAAGCTTGCCTCTCTCGGTCTGCTCCTCGAGGCGTGCGCGCAAAGTCCGCAGTCGCTTTTCCCAGTTTCGCTGCTTGAACAATGCATCTGTATATCCAAGAACGAGATTCGAGATTCCTTGCTTGAAAAATGCATCTGTATACCCAAGTACGGAATGTAGCTTATTTAGGGCATATCAAAATTAATGAAAATTCGAGATTTTGTGAAATAAAGAAGCTTGCCTCTCTCGGTCTGCTCCTCGAGGCGTGCGCGCAAAGTCCGCAGTCGCTTTTCCCAGTTTCGCTGCTTGAACAATGCATCTGTATATCCAAGAACGAGATTCGAGATTCCTTGCTTGAAAAATGCATCTGTATACCCAAGTACGGAATGTAGCTTATTTAGGGCATATCAAAATTAATGAAAATTCGAGATTTTGTGAAATAAAGAAGCTTGCCTCTCTCGGTCTGCTCCTCGAGGCGTGCGCGCAAAGTCCGCAGTCGCTTTTCCCAGTTTCGCTGCTTGAACAATGCATCTGTATATCCAAGAACGAGATTCGAGATTCCTTGCTTGAAAAATGCATCTGTATACCCAAGTACGGAATGTAGCTTATTTAGGGCATATCAAAATTAATGAAAATTCGAGATTTTGTGAAATAAAGAAGCTTGCCTCTCTCGGTCTGCTCCTCGAGGCGTGCGCGCAAAGTCCGCAGTCGCTTTTCCCAGTTTCGCTGCTTGAACAATGCATCTGTATATCCAAGAACGAGATTCGAGATTCCTTGCTTGAAAAATGCATCTGTATACCCAAGTACGGAATGTAGCTTATTTAGGGCATATCAAAATTAATGAAAATTCGAGATTTTGTGAAATAAAGAAGCTTGCCTCTCTCGGTCTGCTCCTCGAGGCGTGCGCGCAAAGTCCGCAGTCGCTTTTCCCAGTTTCGCTGCTTGAACAATGCATCTGTATATCCAAGAACGAGATTCGAGATTCCTTGCTTGAAAAATGCATCTGTATACCCAAGTACGGAATGTAGCTTATTTAGGGCATATCAAAATTAATGAAAATTCGAGATTTTGTGAAATAAAGAAGCTTGCCTCTCTCGGTCTGCTCCTCGAGGCGTGCGCGCAAAGTCCGCAGTCGCTTTTCCCAGTTTCGCTGCTTGAACAATGCATCTGTATATCCAAGAACGAGATTCGAGATTCCTTGCTTGAAAAATGCATCTGTATACCCAAGTACGGAATGTAGCTTATTTAGGGCATATCAAAATTAATGAAAATTCGAGATTTTGTGAAATAAAGAAGCTTGCCTCTCTCGGTCTGCTCCTCGAGGCGTGCGCGCAAAGTCCGCAGTCGCTTTTCCCAGTTTCGCTGCTTGAACAATGCATCTGTATATCCAAGAACGAGATTCGAGATTCCTTGCTTGAAAAATGCATCTGTATACCCAAGTACGGAATGTAGCTTATTTAGGGCATATCAAAATTAATGAAAATTCGAGATTTTGTGAAATAAAGAAGCTTGCCTCTCTCGGTCTGCTCCTCGAGGCGTGCGCGCAAAGTCCGCAGTCGCTTTTCCCAGTTTCGCTGCTTGAACAATGCATCTGTATATCCAAGAACGAGATTCGAGATTCCTTGCTTGAAAAATGCATCTGTATACCCAAGTACGGAATGTAGCTTATTTAGGGCATATCAAAATTAATGAAAATTCGAGATTTTGTGAAATAAAGAAGCTTGCCTCTCTCGGTCTGCTCCTCGAGGCGTGCGCGCAAAGTCCGCAGTCGCTTTTCCCAGTTTCGCTGCTTGAACAATGCATCTGTATATCCAAGAACGAGATTCGAGATTCCTTGCTTGAAAAATGCATCTGTATACCCAAGTACGGAATGTAGCTTATTTAGGGCATATCAAAATTAATGAAAATTCGAGATTTTGTGAAATAAAGAAGCTTGCCTCTCTCGGTCTGCTCCTCGAGGCGTGCGCGCAAAGTCCGCAGTCGCTTTTCCCAGTTTCGCTGCTTGAACAATGCATCTGTATATCCAAGAACGAGATTCGAGATTCCTTGCTTGAAAAATGCATCTGTATACCCAAGTACGGAATGTAGCTTATTTAGGGCATATCAAAATTAATGAAAATTCGAGATTTTGTGAAATAAAGAAGCTTGCCTCTCTCGGTCTGCTCCTCGAGGCGTGCGCGCAAAGTCCGCAGTCGCTTTTCCCAGTTTCGCTGCTTGAACAATGCATCTGTATATCCAAGAACGAGATTCGAGATTCCTTGCTTGAAAAATGCATCTGTATACCCAAGTACGGAATGTAGCTTATTTAGGGCATATCAAAATTAATGAAAATTCGAGATTTTGTGAAATAAAGAAGCTTGCCTCTCTCGGTCTGCTCCTCGAGGCGTGCGCGCAAAGTCCGCAGTCGCTTTTCCCAGTTTCGCTGCTTGAACAATGCATCTGTATATCCAAGAACGAGATTCGAGATTCCTTGCTTGAAAAATGCATCTGTATACCCAAGTACGGAATGTAGCTTATTTAGGGCATATCAAAATTAATGAAAATTCGAGATTTTGTGAAATAAAGAAGCTTGCCTCTCTCGGTCTGCTCCTCGAGGCGTGCGCGCAAAGTCCGCAGTCGCTTTTCCCAGTTTCGCTGCTTGAACAATGCATCTGTATATCCAAGAACGAGATTCGAGATTCCTTGCTTGAAAAATGCATCTGTATACCCAAGTACGGAATGTAGCTTATTTAGGGCATATCAAAATTAATGAAAATTCGAGATTTTGTGAAATAAAGAAGCTTGCCTCTCTCGGTCTGCTCCTCGAGGCGTGCGCGCAAAGTCCGCAGTCGCTTTTCCCAGTTTCGCTGCTTGAACAATGCATCTGTATATCCAAGAACGAGATTCGAGATTCCTTGCTTGAAAAATGCATCTGTATACCCAAGTACGGAATGTAGCTTATTTAGGGCATATCAAAATTAATGAAAATTCGAGATTTTGTGAAATAAAGAAGCTTGCCTCTCTCGGTCTGCTCCTCGAGGCGTGCGCGCAAAGTCCGCAGTCGCTTTTCCCAGTTTCGCTGCTTGAACAATGCATCTGTATATCCAAGAACGAGATTCGAGATTCCTTGCTTGAAAAATGCATCTGTATACCCAAGTACGGAATGTAGCTTATTTAGGGCATATCAAAATTAATGAAAATTCGAGATTTTGTGAAATAAAGAAGCTTGCCTCTCTCGGTCTGCTCCTCGAGGCGTGCGCGCAAAGTCCGCAGTCGCTTTTCCCAGTTTCGCTGCTTGAACAATGCATCTGTATATCCAAGAACGAGATTCGAGATTCCTTGCTTGAAAAATGCATCTGTATACCCAAGTACGGAATGTAGCTTATTTAGGGCATATCAAAATTAATGAAAATTCGAGATTTTGTGAAATAAAGAAGCTTGCCTCTCTCGGTCTGCTCCTCGAGGCGTGCGCGCAAAGTCCGCAGTCGCTTTTCCCAGTTTCGCTGCTTGAACAATGCATCTGTATATCCAAGAACGAGATTCGAGATTCCTTGCTTGAAAAATGCATCTGTATACCCAAGTACGGAATGTAGCTTATTTAGGGCATATCAAAATTAATGAAAATTCGAGATTTTGTGAAATAAAGAAGCTTGCCTCTCTCGGTCTGCTCCTCGAGGCGTGCGCGCAAAGTCCGCAGTCGCTTTTCCCAGTTTCGCTGCTTGAACAATGCATCTGTATATCCAAGAACGAGATTCGAGATTCCTTGCTTGAAAAATGCATCTGTATACCCAAGTACGGAATGTAGCTTATTTAGGGCATATCAAAATTAATGAAAATTCGAGATTTTGTGAAATAAAGAAGCTTGCCTCTCTCGGTCTGCTCCTCGAGGCGTGCGCGCAAAGTCCGCAGTCGCTTTTCCCAGTTTCGCTGCTTGAACAATGCATCTGTATATCCAAGAACGAGATTCGAGATTCCTTGCTTGAAAAATGCATCTGTATACCCAAGTACGGAATGTAGCTTATTTAGGGCATATCAAAATTAATGAAAATTCGAGATTTTGTGAAATAAAGAAGCTTGCCTCTCTCGGTCTGCTCCTCGAGGCGTGCGCGCAAAGTCCGCAGTCGCTTTTCCCAGTTTCGCTGCTTGAACAATGCATCTGTATATCCAAGAACGAGATTCGAGATTCCTTGCTTGAAAAATGCATCTGTATACCCAAGTACGGAATGTAGCTTATTTAGGGCATATCAAAATTAATGAAAATTCGAGATTTTGTGAAATAAAGAAGCTTGCCTCTCTCGGTCTGCTCCTCGAGGCGTGCGCGCAAAGTCCGCAGTCGCTTTTCCCAGTTTCGCTGCTTGAACAATGCATCTGTATATCCAAGAACGAGATTCGAGATTCCTTGCTTGAAAAATGCATCTGTATACCCAAGTACGGAATGTAGCTTATTTAGGGCATATCAAAATTAATGAAAATTCGAGATTTTGTGAAATAAAGAAGCTTGCCTCTCTCGGTCTGCTCCTCGAGGCGTGCGCGCAAAGTCCGCAGTCGCTTTTCCCAGTTTCGCTGCTTGAACAATGCATCTGTATATCCAAGAACGAGATTCGAGATTCCTTGCTTGAAAAATGCATCTGTATACCCAAGTACGGAATGTAGCTTATTTAGGGCATATCAAAATTAATGAAAATTCGAGATTTTGTGAAATAAAGAAGCTTGCCTCTCTCGGTCTGCTCCTCGAGGCGTGCGCGCAAAGTCCGCAGTCGCTTTTCCCAGTTTCGCTGCTTGAACAATGCATCTGTATATCCAAGAACGAGATTCGAGATTCCTTGCTTGAAAAATGCATCTGTATACCCAAGTACGGAATGTAGCTTATTTAGGGCATATCAAAATTAATGAAAATTCGAGATTTTGTGAAATAAAGAAGCTTGCCTCTCTCGGTCTGCTCCTCGAGGCGTGCGCGCAAAGTCCGCAGTCGCTTTTCCCAGTTTCGCTGCTTGAACAATGCATCTGTATATCCAAGAACGAGATTCGAGATTCCTTGCTTGAAAAATGCATCTGTATACCCAAGTACGGAATGTAGCTTATTTAGGGCATATCAAAATTAATGAAAATTCGAGATTTTGTGAAATAAAGAAGCTTGCCTCTCTCGGTCTGCTCCTCGAGGCGTGCGCGCAAAGTCCGCAGTCGCTTTTCCCAGTTTCGCTGCTTGAACAATGCATCTGTATATCCAAGAACGAGATTCGAGATTCCTTGCTTGAAAAATGCATCTGTATACCCAAGTACGGAATGTAGCTTATTTAGGGCATATCAAAATTAATGAAAATTCGAGATTTTGTGAAATAAAGAAGCTTGCCTCTCTCGGTCTGCTCCTCGAGGCGTGCGCGCAAAGTCCGCAGTCGCTTTTCCCAGTTTCGCTGCTTGAACAATGCATCTGTATATCCAAGAACGAGATTCGAGATTCCTTGCTTGAAAAATGCATCTGTATACCCAAGTACGGAATGTAGCTTATTTAGGGCATATCAAAATTAATGAAAATTCGAGATTTTGTGAAATAAAGAAGCTTGCCTCTCTCGGTCTGCTCCTCGAGGCGTGCGCGCAAAGTCCGCAGTCGCTTTTCCCAGTTTCGCTGCTTGAACAATGCATCTGTATATCCAAGAACGAGATTCGAGATTCCTTGCTTGAAAAATGCATCTGTATACCCAAGTACGGAATGTAGCTTATTTAGGGCATATCAAAATTAATGAAAATTCGAGATTTTGTGAAATAAAGAAGCTTGCCTCTCTCGGTCTGCTCCTCGAGGCGTGCGCGCAAAGTCCGCAGTCGCTTTTCCCAGTTTCGCTGCTTGAACAATGCATCTGTATATCCAAGAACGAGATTCGAGATTCCTTGCTTGAAAAATGCATCTGTATACCCAAGTACGGAATGTAGCTTATTTAGGGCATATCAAAATTAATGAAAATTCGAGATTTTGTGAAATAAAGAAGCTTGCCTCTCTCGGTCTGCTCCTCGAGGCGTGCGCGCAAAGTCCGCAGTCGCTTTTCCCAGTTTCGCTGCTTGAACAATGCATCTGTATATCCAAGAACGAGATTCGAGATTCCTTGCTTGAAAAATGCATCTGTATACCCAAGTACGGAATGTAGCTTATTTAGGGCATATCAAAATTAATGAAAATTCGAGATTTTGTGAAATAAAGAAGCTTGCCTCTCTCGGTCTGCTCCTCGAGGCGTGCGCGCAAAGTCCGCAGTCGCTTTTCCCAGTTTCGCTGCTTGAACAATGCATCTGTATATCCAAGAACGAGATTCGAGATTCCTTGCTTGAAAAATGCATCTGTATACCCAAGTACGGAATGTAGCTTATTTAGGGCATATCAAAATTAATGAAAATTCGAGATTTTGTGAAATAAAGAAGCTTGCCTCTCTCGGTCTGCTCCTCGAGGCGTGCGCG
This sequence comes from Amaurobius ferox, assembly GCA_951213105.1. NCBI lineage: Eukaryota > Metazoa > Arthropoda > Arachnida > Araneae > Amaurobiidae > Amaurobius > Amaurobius ferox. The sequence goes on along the minus strand of CATNUR010000232.1, from coordinate 16,998 downwards.
CAAAGTCCGCAGTCGCTTTTCCCAGTTTCGCTGCTTGAACAATGCATCTGTATATCCAAGAACGAGATTCGAGATTCCTTGCTTGAAAAATGCATCTGTATACCCAAGTACGGAATGTAGCTTATTTAGGGCATATCAAAATTAATGAAAATTCGAGATTTTGTGAAATAAAGAAGCTTGCCTCTCTCGGTCTGCTCCTCGAGGCGTGCGCGCAAAGTCCGCAGTCGCTTTTCCCAGTTTCGCTGCTTGAACAATGCATCTGTATATCCAAGAACGAGATTCGAGATTCCTTGCTTGAAAAATGCATCTGTATACCCAAGTACGGAATGTAGCTTATTTAGGGCATATCAAAATTAATGAAAATTCGAGATTTTGTGAAATAAAGAAGCTTGCCTCTCTCGGTCTGCTCCTCGAGGCGTGCGCGCAAAGTCCGCAGTCGCTTTTCCCAGTTTCGCTGCTTGAACAATGCATCTGTATATCCAAGAACGAGATTCGAGATTCCTTGCTTGAAAAATGCATCTGTATACCCAAGTACGGAATGTAGCTTATTTAGGGCATATCAAAATTAATGAAAATTCGAGATTTTGTGAAATAAAGAAGCTTGCCTCTCTCGGTCTGCTCCTCGAGGCGTGCGCGCAAAGTCCGCAGTCGCTTTTCCCAGTTTCGCTGCTTGAACAATGCATCTGTATATCCAAGAACGAGATTCGAGATTCCTTGCTTGAAAAATGCATCTGTATACCCAAGTACGGAATGTAGCTTATTTAGGGCATATCAAAATTAATGAAAATTCGAGATTTTGTGAAATAAAGAAGCTTGCCTCTCTCGGTCTGCTCCTCGAGGCGTGCGCGCAAAGTCCGCAGTCGCTTTTCCCAGTTTCGCTGCTTGAACAATGCATCTGTATATCCAAGAACGAGATTCGAGATTCCTTGCTTGAAAAATGCATCTGTATACCCAAGTACGGAATGTAGCTTATTTAGGGCATATCAAAATTAATGAAAATTCGAGATTTTGTGAAATAAAGAAGCTTGCCTCTCTCGGTCTGCTCCTCGAGGCGTGCGCGCAAAGTCCGCAGTCGCTTTTCCCAGTTTCGCTGCTTGAACAATGCATCTGTATATCCAAGAACGAGATTCGAGATTCCTTGCTTGAAAAATGCATCTGTATACCCAAGTACGGAATGTAGCTTATTTAGGGCATATCAAAATTAATGAAAATTCGAGATTTTGTGAAATAAAGAAGCTTGCCTCTCTCGGTCTGCTCCTCGAGGCGTGCGCGCAAAGTCCGCAGTCGCTTTTCCCAGTTTCGCTGCTTGAACAATGCATCTGTATATCCAAGAACGAGATTCGAGATTCCTTGCTTGAAAAATGCATCTGTATACCCAAGTACGGAATGTAGCTTATTTAGGGCATATCAAAATTAATGAAAATTCGAGATTTTGTGAAATAAAGAAGCTTGCCTCTCTCGGTCTGCTCCTCGAGGCGTGCGCGCAAAGTCCGCAGTCGCTTTTCCCAGTTTCGCTGCTTGAACAATGCATCTGTATATCCAAGAACGAGATTCGAGATTCCTTGCTTGAAAAATGCATCTGTATACCCAAGTACGGAATGTAGCTTATTTAGGGCATATCAAAATTAATGAAAATTCGAGATTTTGTGAAATAAAGAAGCTTGCCTCTCTCGGTCTGCTCCTCGAGGCGTGCGCGCAAAGTCCGCAGTCGCTTTTCCCAGTTTCGCTGCTTGAACAATGCATCTGTATATCCAAGAACGAGATTCGAGATTCCTTGCTTGAAAAATGCATCTGTATACCCAAGTACGGAATGTAGCTTATTTAGGGCATATCAAAATTAATGAAAATTCGAGATTTTGTGAAATAAAGAAGCTTGCCTCTCTCGGTCTGCTCCTCGAGGCGTGCGCGCAAAGTCCGCAGTCGCTTTTCCCAGTTTCGCTGCTTGAACAATGCATCTGTATATCCAAGAACGAGATTCGAGATTCCTTGCTTGAAAAATGCATCTGTATACCCAAGTACGGAATGTAGCTTATTTAGGGCATATCAAAATTAATGAAAATTCGAGATTTTGTGAAATAAAGAAGCTTGCCTCTCTCGGTCTGCTCCTCGAGGCGTGCGCGCAAAGTCCGCAGTCGCTTTTCCCAGTTTCGCTGCTTGAACAATGCATCTGTATATCCAAGAACGAGATTCGAGATTCCTTGCTTGAAAAATGCATCTGTATACCCAAGTACGGAATGTAGCTTATTTAGGGCATATCAAAATTAATGAAAATTCGAGATTTTGTGAAATAAAGAAGCTTGCCTCTCTCGGTCTGCTCCTCGAGGCGTGCGCGCAAAGTCCGCAGTCGCTTTTCCCAGTTTCGCTGCTTGAACAATGCATCTGTATATCCAAGAACGAGATTCGAGATTCCTTGCTTGAAAAATGCATCTGTATACCCAAGTACGGAATGTAGCTTATTTAGGGCATATCAAAATTAATGAAAATTCGAGATTTTGTGAAATAAAGAAGCTTGCCTCTCTCGGTCTGCTCCTCGAGGCGTGCGCGCAAAGTCCGCAGTCGCTTTTCCCAGTTTCGCTGCTTGAACAATGCATCTGTATATCCAAGAACGAGATTCGAGATTCCTTGCTTGAAAAATGCATCTGTATACCCAAGTACGGAATGTAGCTTATTTAGGGCATATCAAAATTAATGAAAATTCGAGATTTTGTGAAATAAAGAAGCTTGCCTCTCTCGGTCTGCTCCTCGAGGCGTGCGCGCAAAGTCCGCAGTCGCTTTTCCCAGTTTCGCTGCTTGAACAATGCATCTGTATATCCAAGAACGAGATTCGAGATTCCTTGCTTGAAAAATGCATCTGTATACCCAAGTACGGAATGTAGCTTATTTAGGGCATATCAAAATTAATGAAAATTCGAGATTTTGTGAAATAAAGAAGCTTGCCTCTCTCGGTCTGCTCCTCGAGGCGTGCGCGCAAAGTCCGCAGTCGCTTTTCCCAGTTTCGCTGCTTGAACAATGCATCTGTATATCCAAGAACGAGATTCGAGATTCCTTGCTTGAAAAATGCATCTGTATACCCAAGTACGGAATGTAGCTTATTTAGGGCATATCAAAATTAATGAAAATTCGAGATTTTGTGAAATAAAGAAGCTTGCCTCTCTCGGTCTGCTCCTCGAGGCGTGCGCGCAAAGTCCGCAGTCGCTTTTCCCAGTTTCGCTGCTTGAACAATGCATCTGTATATCCAAGAACGAGATTCGAGATTCCTTGCTTGAAAAATGCATCTGTATACCCAAGTACGGAATGTAGCTTATTTAGGGCATATCAAAATTAATGAAAATTCGAGATTTTGTGAAATAAAGAAGCTTGCCTCTCTCGGTCTGCTCCTCGAGGCGTGCGCGCAAAGTCCGCAGTCGCTTTTCCCAGTTTCGCTGCTTGAACAATGCATCTGTATATCCAAGAACGAGATTCGAGATTCCTTGCTTGAAAAATGCATCTGTATACCCAAGTACGGAATGTAGCTTATTTAGGGCATATCAAAATTAATGAAAATTCGAGATTTTGTGAAATAAAGAAGCTTGCCTCTCTCGGTCTGCTCCTCGAGGCGTGCGCGCAAAGTCCGCAGTCGCTTTTCCCGAGTTTCGCTGCTTGAACAATGCATCTGTATATCCAAGAACGAGATTCGAGATTCCTTGCTTGAAAAATGCATCTGTATACCCAAGTACGGAATGTAGCTTATTTAGGGCATATCAAAATTAATGAAAATTCGAGATTTTGTGAAATAAAGAAGCTTGCCTCTCTCGGTCTGCTCCTCGAGGCGTGCGCGCAAAGTCCGCAGTCGCTTTTCCCAGTTTCGCTGCTTGAACAATGCATCTGTATATCCAAGAACGAGATTCGAGATTCCTTGCTTGAAAAATGCATCTGTATACCCAAGTACGGAATGTAGCTTATTTAGGGCATATCAAAATTAATGAAAATTCGAGATTTTGTGAAATAAAGAAGCTTGCCTCTCTCGGTCTGCTCCTCGAGGCGTGCGCGCAAAGTCCGCAGTCGCTTTTCCCAGTTTCGCTGCTTGAACAATGCATCTGTATATCCAAGAACGAGATTCGAGATTCCTTGCTTGAAAAATGCATCTGTATACCCAAGTACGGAATGTAGCTTATTTAGGGCATATCAAAATTAATGAAAATTCGAGATTTTGTGAAATAAAGAAGCTTGCCTCTCTCGGTCTGCTCCTCGAGGCGTGCGCGCAAAGTCCGCAGTCGCTTTTCCCAGTTTCGCTGCTTGAACAATGCATCTGTATATCCAAGAACGAGATTCGAGATTCCTTGCTTGAAAAATGCATCTGTATACCCAAGTACGGAATGTAGCTTATTTAGGGCATATCAAAATTAATGAAAATTCGAGATTTTGTGAAATAAAGAAGCTTGCCTCTCTCGGTCTGCTCCTCGAGGCGTGCGCGCAAAGTCCGCAGTCGCTTTTCCCAGTTTCGCTGCTTGAACAATGCATCTGTATATCCAAGAACGAGATTCGAGATTCCTTGCTTGAAAAATGCATCTGTATACCCAAGTACGGAATGTAGCTTATTTAGGGCATATCAAAATTAATGAAAATTCGAGATTTTGTGAAATAAAGAAGCTTGCCTCTCTCGGTCTGCTCCTCGAGGCGTGCGCGCAAAGTCCGCAGTCGCTTTTCCCAGTTTCGCTGCTTGAACAATGCATCTGTATATCCAAGAACGAGATTCGAGATTCCTTGCTTGAAAAATGCATCTGTATACCCAAGTACGGAATGTAGCTTATTTAGGGCATATCAAAATTAATGAAAATTCGAGATTTTGTGAAATAAAGAAGCTTGCCTCTCTCGGTCTGCTCCTCGAGGCGTGCGCGCAAAGTCCGCAGTCGCTTTTCCCAGTTTCGCTGCTTGAACAATGCATCTGTATATCCAAGAACGAGATTCGAGATTCCTTGCTTGAAAAATGCATCTGTATACCCAAGTACGGAATGTAGCTTATTTAGGGCATATCAAAATTAATGAAAATTCGAGATTTTGTGAAATAAAGAAGCTTGCCTCTCTCGGTCTGCTCCTCGAGGCGTGCGCGCAAAGTCCGCAGTCGCTTTTCCCAGTTTCGCTGCTTGAACAATGCATCTGTATATCCAAGAACGAGATTCGAGATTCCTTGCTTGAAAAATGCATCTGTATACCCAAGTACGGAATGTAGCTTATTTAGGGCATATCAAAATTAATGAAAATTCGAGATTTTGTGAAATAAAGAAGCTTGCCTCTCTCGGTCTGCTCCTCGAGGCGTGCGCGCAAAGTCCGCAGTCGCTTTTCCCAGTTTCGCTGCTTGAACAATGCATCTGTATATCCAAGAACGAGATTCGAGATTCCTTGCTTGAAAAATGCATCTGTATACCCAAGTACGGAATGTAGCTTATTTAGGGCATATCAAAATTAATGAAAATTCGAGATTTTGTGAAATAAAGAAGCTTGCCTCTCTCGGTCTGCTCCTCGAGGCGTGCGCGCAAAGTCCGCAGTCGCTTTTCCCAGTTTCGCTGCTTGAACAATGCATCTGTATATCCAAGAACGAGATTCGAGATTCCTTGCTTGAAAAATGCATCTGTATACCCAAGTACGGAATGTAGCTTATTTAGGGCATATCAAAATTAATGAAAATTCGAGATTTTGTGAAATAAAGAAGCTTGCCTCTCTCGGTCTGCTCCTCGAGGCGTGCGCGCAAAGTCCGCAGTCGCTTTTCCCAGTTTCGCTGCTTGAACAATGCATCTGTATATCCAAGAACGAGATTCGAGATTCCTTGCTTGAAAAATGCATCTGTATACCCAAGTACGGAATGTAGCTTATTTAGGGCATATCAAAATTAATGAAAATTCGAGATTTTGTGAAATAAAGAAGCTTGCCTCTCTCGGTCTGCTCCTCGAGGCGTGCGCGCAAAGTCCGCAGTCGCTTTTCCCAGTTTCGCTGCTTGAACAATGCATCTGTATATCCAAGAACGAGATTCGAGATTCCTTGCTTGAAAAATGCATCTGTATACCCAAGTACGGAATGTAGCTTATTTAGGGCATATCAAAATTAATGAAAATTCGAGATTTTGTGAAATAAAGAAGCTTGCCTCTCTCGGTCTGCTCCTCGAGGCGTGCGCGCAAAGTCCGCAGTCGCTTTTCCCAGTTTCGCTGCTTGAACAATGCATCTGTATATCCAAGAACGAGATTCGAGATTCCTTGCTTGAAAAATGCATCTGTATACCCAAGTACGGAATGTAGCTTATTTAGGGCATATCAAAATTAATGAAAATTCGAGATTTTGTGAAATAAAGAAGCTTGCCTCTCTCGGTCTGCTCCTCGAGGCGTGCGCGCAAAGTCCGCAGTCGCTTTTCCCAGTTTCGCTGCTTGAACAATGCATCTGTATATCCAAGAACGAGATTCGAGATTCCTTGCTTGAAAAATGCATCTGTATACCCAAGTACGGAATGTAGCTTATTTAGGGCATATCAAAATTAATGAAAATTCGAGATTTTGTGAAATAAAGAAGCTTGCCTCTCTCGGTCTGCTCCTCGAGGCGTGCGCGCAAAGTCCGCAGTCGCTTTTCCCAGTTTCGCTGCTTGAACAATGCATCTGTATATCCAAGAACGAGATTCGAGATTCCTTGCTTGAAAAATGCATCTGTATACCCAAGTACGGAATGTAGCTTATTTAGGGCATATCAAAATTAATGAAAATTCGAGATTTTGTGAAATAAAGAAGCTTGCCTCTCTCGGTCTGCTCCTCGAGGCGTGCGCGCAAAGTCCGCAGTCGCTTTTCCCAGTTTCGCTGCTTGAACAATGCATCTGTATATCCAAGAACGAGATTCGAGATTCCTTGCTTGAAAAATGCATCTGTATACCCAAGTACGGAATGTAGCTTATTTAGGGCATATCAAAATTAATGAAAATTCGAGATTTTGTGAAATAAAGAAGCTTGCCTCTCTCGGTCTGCTCCTCGAGGCGTGCGCGCAAAGTCCGCAGTCGCTTTTCCCAGTTTCGCTGCTTGAACAATGCATCTGTATATCCAAGAACGAGATTCGAGATTCCTTGCTTGAAAAATGCATCTGTATACCCAAGTACGGAATGTAGCTTATTTAGGGCATATCAAAATTAATGAAAATTCGAGATTTTGTGAAATAAAGAAGCTTGCCTCTCTCGGTCTGCTCCTCGAGGCGTGCGCGCAAAGTCCGCAGTCGCTTTTCCCAGTTTCGCTGCTTGAACAATGCATCTGTATATCCAAGAACGAGATTCGAGATTCCTTGCTTGAAAAATGCATCTGTATACCCAAGTACGGAATGTAGCTTATTTAGGGCATATCAAAATTAATGAAAATTCGAGATTTTGTGAAATAAAGAAGCTTGCCTCTCTCGGTCTGCTCCTCGAGGCGTGCGCGCAAAGTCCGCAGTCGCTTTTCCCAGTTTCGCTGCTTGAACAATGCATCTGTATATCCAAGAACGAGATTCGAGATTCCTTGCTTGAAAAATGCATCTGTATACCCAAGTACGGAATGTAGCTTATTTAGGGCATATCAAAATTAATGAAAATTCGAGATTTTGTGAAATAAAGAAGCTTGCCTCTCTCGGTCTGCTCCTCGAGGCGTGCGCGCAAAGTCCGCAGTCGCTTTTCCCAGTTTCGCTGCTTGAACAATGCATCTGTATATCCAAGAACGAGATTCGAGATTCCTTGCTTGAAAAATGCATCTGTATACCCAAGTACGGAATGTAGCTTATTTAGGGCATATCAAAATTAATGAAAATTCGAGATTTTGTGAAATAAAGAAGCTTGCCTCTCTCGGTCTGCTCCTCGAGGCGTGCGCGCAAAGTCCGCAGTCGCTTTTCCCAGTTTCGCTGCTTGAACAATGCATCTGTATATCCAAGAACGAGATTCGAGATTCCTTGCTTGAAAAATGCATCTGTATACCCAAGTACGGAATGTAGCTTATTTAGGGCATATCAAAATTAATGAAAATTCGAGATTTTGTGAAATAAAGAAGCTTGCCTCTCTCGGTCTGCTCCTCGAGGCGTGCGCGCAAAGTCCGCAGTCGCTTTTCCCAGTTTCGCTGCTTGAACAATGCATCTGTATATCCAAGAACGAGATTCGAGATTCCTTGCTTGAAAAATGCATCTGTATACCCAAGTACGGAATGTAGCTTATTTAGGGCATATCAAAATTAATGAAAATTCGAGATTTTGTGAAATAAAGAAGCTTGCCTCTCTCGGTCTGCTCCTCGAGGCGTGCGCGCAAAGTCCGCAGTCGCTTTTCCCAGTTTCGCTGCTTGAACAATGCATCTGTATATCCAAGAACGAGATTCGAGATTCCTTGCTTGAAAAATGCATCTGTATACCCAAGTACGGAATGTAGCTTATTTAGGGCATATCAAAATTAATGAAAATTCGAGATTTTGTGAAATAAAGAAGCTTGCCTCTCTCGGTCTGCTCCTCGAGGCGTGCGCGCAAAGTCCGCAGTCGCTTTTCCCAGTTTCGCTGCTTGAACAATGCATCTGTATATCCAAGAACGAGATTCGAGATTCCTTGCTTGAAAAATGCATCTGTATACCCAAGTACGGAATGTAGCTTATTTAGGGCATATCAAAATTAATGAAAATTCGAGATTTTGTGAAATAAAGAAGCTTGCCTCTCTCGGTCTGCTCCTCGAGGCGTGCGCGCAAAGTCCGCAGTCGCTTTTCCCAGTTTCGCTGCTTGAACAATGCATCTGTATATCCAAGAACGAGATTCGAGATTCCTTGCTTGAAAAATGCATCTGTATACCCAAGTACGGAATGTAGCTTATTTAGGGCATATCAAAATTAATGAAAATTCGAGATTTTGTGAAATAAAGAAGCTTGCCTCTCTCGGTCTGCTCCTCGAGGCGTGCGCGCAAAGTCCGCAGTCGCTTTTCCCAGTTTCGCTGCTTGAACAATGCATCTGTATATCCAAGAACGAGATTCGAGATTCCTTGCTTGAAAAATGCATCTGTATACCCAAGTACGGAATGTAGCTTATTTAGGGCATATCAAAATTAATGAAAATTCGAGATTTTGTGAAATAAAGAAGCTTGCCTCTCTCGGTCTGCTCCTCGAGGCGTGCGCGCAAAGTCCGCAGTCGCTTTTCCCAGTTTCGCTGCTTGAACAATGCATCTGTATATCCAAGAACGAGATTCGAGATTCCTTGCTTGAAAAATGCATCTGTATACCCAAGTACGGAATGTAGCTTATTTAGGGCATATCAAAATTAATGAAAATTCGAGATTTTGTGAAATAAAGAAGCTTGCCTCTCTCGGTCTGCTCCTCGAGGCGTGCGCGCAAAGTCCGCAGTCGCTTTTCCCAGTTTCGCTGCTTGAACAATGCATCTGTATATCCAAGAACGAGATTCGAGATTCCTTGCTTGAAAAATGCATCTGTATACCCAAGTACGGAATGTAGCTTATTTAGGGCATATCAAAATTAATGAAAATTCGAGATTTTGTGAAATAAAGAAGCTTGCCTCTCTCGGTCTGCTCCTCGAGGCGTGCGCGCAAAGTCCGCAGTCGCTTTTCCCAGTTTCGCTGCTTGAACAATGCATCTGTATATCCAAGAACGAGATTCGAGATTCCTTGCTTGAAAAATGCATCTGTATACCCAAGTACGGAATGTAGCTTATTTAGGGCATATCAAAATTAATGAAAATTCGAGATTTTGTGAAATAAAGAAGCTTGCCTCTCTCGGTCTGCTCCTCGAGGCGTGCGCGCAAAGTCCGCAGTCGCTTTTCCCAGTTTCGCTGCTTGAACAATGCATCTGTATATCCAAGAACGAGATTCGAGATTCCTTGCTTGAAAAATGCATCTGTATACCCAAGTACGGAATGTAGCTTATTTAGGGCATATCAAAATTAATGAAAATTCGAGATTTTGTGAAATAAAGAAGCTTGCCTCTCTCGGTCTGCTCCTCGAGGCGTGCGCGCAAAGTCCGCAGTCGCTTTTCCCAGTTTCGCTGCTTGAACAATGCATCTGTATATCCAAGAACGAGATTCGAGATTCCTTGCTTGAAAAATGCATCTGTATACCCAAGTACGGAATGTAGCTTATTTAGGGCATATCAAAATTAATGAAAATTCGAGATTTTGTGAAATAAAGAAGCTTGCCTCTCTCGGTCTGCTCCTCGAGGCGTGCGCGCAAAGTCCGCAGTCGCTTTTCCCAGTTTCGCTGCTTGAACAATGCATCTGTATATCCAAGAACGAGATTCGAGATTCCTTGCTTGAAAAATGCATCTGTATACCCAAGTACGGAATGTAGCTTATTTAGGGCATATCAAAATTAATGAAAATTCGAGATTTTGTGAAATAAAGAAGCTTGCCTCTCTCGGTCTGCTCCTCGAGGCGTGCGCGCAAAGTCCGCAGTCGCTTTTCCCAGTTTCGCTGCTTGAACAATGCATCTGTATATCCAAGAACGAGATTCGAGATTCCTTGCTTGAAAAATGCATCTGTATACCCAAGTACGGAATGTAGCTTATTTAGGGCATATCAAAATTAATGAAAATTCGAGATTTTGTGAAATAAAGAAGCTTGCCTCTCTCGGTCTGCTCCTCGAGGCGTGCGCGCAAAGTCCGCAGTCGCTTTTCCCAGTTTCGCTGCTTGAACAATGCATCTGTATATCCAAGAACGAGATTCGAGATTCCTTGCTTGAAAAATGCATCTGTATACCCAAGTACGGAATGTAGCTTATTTAGGGCATATCAAAATTAATGAAAATTCGAGATTTTGTGAAATAAAGAAGCTTGCCTCTCTCGGTCTGCTCCTCGAGGCGTGCGCGCAAAGTCCGCAGTCGCTTTTCCCAGTTTCGCTGCTTGAACAATGCATCTGTATATCCAAGAACGAGATTCGAGATTCCTTGCTTGAAAAATGCATCTGTATACCCAAGTACGGAATGTAGCTTATTTAGGGCATATCAAAATTAATGAAAATTCGAGATTTTGTGAAATAAAGAAGCTTGCCTCTCTCGGTCTGCTCCTCGAGGCGTGCGCGCAAAGTCCGCAGTCGCTTTTCCCAGTTTCGCTGCTTGAACAATGCATCTGTATATCCAAGAACGAGATTCGAGATTCCTTGCTTGAAAAATGCATCTGTATACCCAAGTACGGAATGTAGCTTATTTAGGGCATATCAAAATTAATGAAAATTCGAGATTTTGTGAAATAAAGAAGCTTGCCTCTCTCGGTCTGCTCCTCGAGGCGTGCGCGCAAAGTCCGCAGTCGCTTTTCCCAGTTTCGCTGCTTGAACAATGCATCTGTATATCCAAGAACGAGATTCGAGATTCCTTGCTTGAAAAATGCATCTGTATACCCAAGTACGGAATGTAGCTTATTTAGGGCATATCAAAATTAATGAAAATTCGAGATTTTGTGAAATAAAGAAGCTTGCCTCTCTCGGTCTGCTCCTCGAGGCGTGCGCGCAAAGTCCGCAGTCGCTTTTCCCAGTTTCGCTGCTTGAACAATGCATCTGTATATCCAAGAACGAGATTCGAGATTCCTTGCTTGAAAAATGCATCTGTATACCCAAGTACGGAATGTAGCTTATTTAGGGCATATCAAAATTAATGAAAATTCGAGATTTTGTGAAATAAAGAAGCTTGCCTCTCTCGGTCTGCTCCTCGAGGCGTGCGCGCAAAGTCCGCAGTCGCTTTTCCCAGTTTCGCTGCTTGAACAATGCATCTGTATATCCAAGAACGAGATTCGAGATTCCTTGCTTGAAAAATGCATCTGTATACCCAAGTACGGAATGTAGCTTATTTAGGGCATATCAAAATTAATGAAAATTCGAGATTTTGTGAAATAAAGAAGCTTGCCTCTCTCGGTCTGCTCCTCGAGGCGTGCGCGCAAAGTCCGCAGTCGCTTTTCCCAGTTTCGCTGCTTGAACAATGCATCTGTATATCCAAGAACGAGATTCGAGATTCCTTGCTTGAAAAATGCATCTGTATACCCAAGTACGGAATGTAGCTTATTTAGGGCATATCAAAATTAATGAAAATTCGAGATTTTGTGAAATAAAGAAGCTTGCCTCTCTCGGTCTGCTCCTCGAGGCGTGCGCGCAAAGTCCGCAGTCGCTTTTCCCAGTTTCGCTGCTTGAACAATGCATCTGTATATCCAAGAACGAGATTCGAGATTCCTTGCTTGAAAAATGCATCTGTATACCCAAGTACGGAATGTAGCTTATTTAGGGCATATCAAAATTAATGAAAATTCGAGATTTTGTGAAATAAAGAAGCTTGCCTCTCTCGGTCTGCTCCTCGAGGCGTGCGCGCAAAGTCCGCAGTCGCTTTTCCCAGTTTCGCTGCTTGAACAATGCATCTGTATATCCAAGAACGAGATTCGAGATTCCTTGCTTGAAAAATGCATCTGTATACCCAAGTACGGAATGTAGCTTATTTAGGGCATATCAAAATTAATGAAAATTCGAGATTTTGTGAAATAAAGAAGCTTGCCTCTCTCGGTCTGCTCCTCGAGGCGTGCGCGCAAAGTCCGCAGTCGCTTTTCCCAGTTTCGCTGCTTGAACAATGCATCTGTATATCCAAGAACGAGATTCGAGATTCCTTGCTTGAAAAATGCATCTGTATACCCAAGTACGGAATGTAGCTTATTTAGGGCATATCAAAATTAATGAAAATTCGAGATTTTGTGAAATAAAGAAGCTTGCCTCTCTCGGTCTGCTCCTCGAGGCGTGCGCGCAAAGTCCGCAGTCGCTTTTCCCAGTTTCGCTGCTTGAACAATGCATCTGTATATCCAAGAACGAGATTCGAGATTCCTTGCTTGAAAAATGCATCTGTATACCCAAGTACGGAATGTAGCTTATTTAGGGCATATCAAAATTAATGAAAATTCGAGATTTTGTGAAATAAAGAAGCTTGCCTCTCTCGGTCTGCTCCTCGAGGCGTGCGCGCAAAGTCCGCAGTCGCTTTTCCCAGTTTCGCTGCTTGAACAATGCATCTGTATATCCAAGAACGAGATTCGAGATTCCTTGCTTGAAAAATGCATCTGTATACCCAAGTACGGAATGTAGCTTATTTAGGGCATATCAAAATTAATGAAAATTCGAGATTTTGTGAAATAAAGAAGCTTGCCTCTCTCGGTCTGCTCCTCGAGGCGTGCGCGCAAAGTCCGCAGTCGCTTTTCCCAGTTTCGCTGCTTGAACAATGCATCTGTATATCCAAGAACGAGATTCGAGATTCCTTGCTTGAAAAATGCATCTGTATACCCAAGTACGGAATGTAGCTTATTTAGGGCATATCAAAATTAATGAAAATTCGAGATTTTGTGAAATAAAGAAGCTTGCCTCTCTCGGTCTGCTCCTCGAGGCGTGCGCGCAAAGTCCGCAGTCGCTTTTCCCAGTTTCGCTGCTTGAACAATGCATCTGTATATCCAAGAACGAGATTCGAGATTCCTTGCTTGAAAAATGCATCTGTATACCCAAGTACGGAATGTAGCTTATTTAGGGCATATCAAAATTAATGAAAATTCGAGATTTTGTGAAATAAAGAAGCTTGCCTCTCTCGGTCTGCTCCTCGAGGCGTGCGCGCAAAGTCCGCAGTCGCTTTTCCCAGTTTCGCTGCTTGAACAATGCATCTGTATATCCAAGAACGAGATTCGAGATTCCTTGCTTGAAAAATGCATCTGTATACCCAAGTACGGAATGTAGCTTATTTAGGGCATATCAAAATTAATGAAAATTCGAGATTTTGTGAAATAAAGAAGCTTGCCTCTCTCGGTCTGCTCCTCGAGGCGTGCGCGCAAAGTCCGCAGTCGCTTTTCCCAGTTTCGCTGCTTGAACAATGCATCTGTATATCCAAGAACGAGATTCGAGATTCCTTGCTTGAAAAATGCATCTGTATACCCAAGTACGGAATGTAGCTTATTTAGGGCATATCAAAATTAATGAAAATTCGAGATTTTGTGAAATAAAGAAGCTTGCCTCTCTCGGTCTGCTCCTCGAGGCGTGCGCGCAAAGTCCGCAGTCGCTTTTCCCAGTTTCGCTGCTTGAACAATGCATCTGTATATCCAAGAACGAGATTCGAGATTCCTTGCTTGAAAAATGCATCTGTATACCCAAGTACGGAATGTAGCTTATTTAGGGCATATCAAAATTAATGAAAATTCGAGATTTTGTGAAATAAAGAAGCTTGCCTCTCTCGGTCTGCTCCTCGAGGCGTGCGCGCAAAGTCCGCAGTCGCTTTTCCCAGTTTCGCTGCTTGAACAATGCATCTGTATATCCAAGAACGAGATTCGAGATTCCTTGCTTGAAAAATGCATCTGTATACCCAAGTACGGAATGTAGCTTATTTAGGGCATATCAAAATTAATGAAAATTCGAGATTTTGTGAAATAAAGAAGCTTGCCTCTCTCGGTCTGCTCCTCGAGGCGTGCGCGCAAAGTCCGCAGTCGCTTTTCCCAGTTTCGCTGCTTGAACAATGCATCTGTATATCCAAGAACGAGATTCGAGATTCCTTGCTTGAAAAATGCATCTGTATACCCAAGTACGGAATGTAGCTTATTTAGGGCATATCAAAATTAATGAAAATTCGAGATTTTGTGAAATAAAGAAGCTTGCCTCTCTCGGTCTGCTCCTCGAGGCGTGCGCGCAAAGTCCGCAGTCGCTTTTCCCAGTTTCGCTGCTTGAACAATGCATCTGTATATCCAAGAACGAGATTCGAGATTCCTTGCTTGAAAAATGCATCTGTATACCCAAGTACGGAATGTAGCTTATTTAGGGCATATCAAAATTAATGAAAATTCGAGATTTTGTGAAATAAAGAAGCTTGCCTCTCTCGGTCTGCTCCTCGAGGCGTGCGCGCAAAGTCCGCAGTCGCTTTTCCCAGTTTCGCTGCTTGAACAATGCATCTGTATATCCAAGAACGAGATTCGAGATTCCTTGCTTGAAAAATGCATCTGTATACCCAAGTACGGAATGTAGCTTATTTAGGGCATATCAAAATTAATGAAAATTCGAGATTTTGTGAAATAAAGAAGCTTGCCTCTCTCGGTCTGCTCCTCGAGGCGTGCGCGCAAAGTCCGCAGTCGCTTTTCCCAGTTTCGCTGCTTGAACAATGCATCTGTATATCCAAGAACGAGATTCGAGATTCCTTGCTTGAAAAATGCATCTGTATACCCAAGTACGGAATGTAGCTTATTTAGGGCATATCAAAATTAATGAAAATTCGAGATTTTGTGAAATAAAGAAGCTTGCCTCTCTCGGTCTGCTCCTCGAGGCGTGCGCGCAAAGTCCGCAGTCGCTTTTCCCAGTTTCGCTGCTTGAACAATGCATCTGTATATCCAAGAACGAGATTCGAGATTCCTTGCTTGAAAAATGCATCTGTATACCCAAGTACGGAATGTAGCTTATTTAGGGCATATCAAAATTAATGAAAATTCGAGATTTTGTGAAATAAAGAAGCTTGCCTCTCTCGGTCTGCTCCTCGAGGCGTGCGCGCAAAGTCCGCAGTCGCTTTTCCCAGTTTCGCTGCTTGAACAATGCATCTGTATATCCAAGAACGAGATTCGAGATTCCTTGCTTGAAAAATGCATCTGTATACCCAAGTACGGAATGTAGCTTATTTAGGGCATATCAAAATTAATGAAAATTCGAGATTTTGTGAAATAAAGAAGCTTGCCTCTCTCGGTCTGCTCCTCGAGGCGTGCGCGCAAAGTCCGCAGTCGCTTTTCCCAGTTTCGCTGCTTGAACAATGCATCTGTATATCCAAGAACGAGATTCGAGATTCCTTGCTTGAAAAATGCATCTGTATACCCAAGTACGGAATGTAGCTTATTTAGGGCATATCAAAATTAATGAAAATTCGAGATTTTGTGAAATAAAGAAGCTTGCCTCTCTCGGTCTGCTCCTCGAGGCGTGCGCGCAAAGTCCGCAGTCGCTTTTCCCAGTTTCGCTGCTTGAACAATGCATCTGTATATCCAAGAACGAGATTCGAGATTCCTTGCTTGAAAAATGCATCTGTATACCCAAGTACGGAATGTAGCTTATTTAGGGCATATCAAAATTAATGAAAATTCGAGATTTTGTGAAATAAAGAAGCTTGCCTCTCTCGGTCTGCTCCTCGAGGCGTGCGCGCAAAGTCCGCAGTCGCTTTTCCCAGTTTCGCTGCTTGAACAATGCATCTGTATATCCAAGAACGAGATTCGAGATTCCTTGCTTGAAAAATGCATCTGTATACCCAAGTACGGAATGTAGCTTATTTAGGGCATATCAAAATTAATGAAAATTCGAGATTTTGTGAAATAAAGAAGCTTGCCTCTCTCGGTCTGCTCCTCGAGGCGTGCGCGCAAAGTCCGCAGTCGCTTTTCCCAGTTTCGCTGCTTGAACAATGCATCTGTATATCCAAGAACGAGATTCGAGATTCCTTGCTTGAAAAATGCATCTGTATACCCAAGTACGGAATGTAGCTTATTTAGGGCATATCAAAATTAATGAAAATTCGAGATTTTGTGAAATAAAGAAGCTTGCCTCTCTCGGTCTGCTCCTCGAGGCGTGCGCGCAAAGTCCGCAGTCGCTTTTCCCAGTTTCGCTGCTTGAACAATGCATCTGTATATCCAAGAACGAGATTCGAGATTCCTTGCTTGAAAAATGCATCTGTATACCCAAGTACGGAATGTAGCTTATTTAGGGCATATCAAAATTAATGAAAATTCGAGATTTTGTGAAATAAAGAAGCTTGCCTCTCTCGGTCTGCTCCTCGAGGCGTGCGCGCAAAGTCCGCAGTCGCTTTTCCCAGTTTCGCTGCTTGAACAATGCATCTGTATATCCAAGAACGAGATTCGAGATTCCTTGCTTGAAAAATGCATCTGTATACCCAAGTACGGAATGTAGCTTATTTAGGGCATATCAAAATTAATGAAAATTCGAGATTTTGTGAAATAAAGAAGCTTGCCTCTCTCGGTCTGCTCCTCGAGGCGTGCGCGCAAAGTCCGCAGTCGCTTTTCCCAGTTTCGCTGCTTG
>CATNUR010000231.1:0-30000 GCA_951213105.1 Amaurobius ferox | reverse complement strand
AAACTATGTTAGTTTAGTTGCTTGAAACGTGCTCTCCCGACAAAAACTGGAATTCAAATTTTCGCCTATATATATGAAAGTAAAAATCAATCCATCGCCTTAGAGCTATAACTTTAACATATTATTCAGTTATGACTTGAACGTAAATGCGAAGTCCACCCTCCTCCACGTTATAGAAGAGGAGAAATGTCTTGCTCCGAAATAACCTTGAGAAGGAAAAAGGAAAGTCCGCGCGTCACGTGATACATTTGGCGATCGCTTCGAAAGCCAGCCAATATCCGCGTGTAATGTGAGCGAAAGGGGTTGGCTTCGTATACACTCTGGCTTATCGCGTCTCCGATAATGGATCTGACCGGCGGAATTCCGATCTATGGGTGGGGTCAAAGGGGTAAGATCTGTAAGGAATCGCTCCTTTTTTCAATGTTTGGTAACTTGAAGGCTTGGTAAATAAATAATCATATAAATCCTCTTGTCTCTAAGCAGTTTAAACCTCATCGGTACTCTTAATTTCTAGGGAATGTAGTCAATCAAGATTAAAATCTTCTTGGACTGAATAGATGTTTCATACTTTAACTTCAGTTGTCAAACAACTGGAACAAATGCCATGAATGAATTTTAAACGTTTTAGTTTTAAAATTGAAGCCAAAGTGGGGAAGAAAATAAAACACTTCTAGCTGAAACTAGAAGAATCCACTCCAAAAATTCAAACTTGTTACTTACTCCCGTCTATTACAGCAAATGAAAATTTTATAGTTTGGGTTTTAAAGAGTTAAATGGTGATTTGGGCTTAGGCCCGGGCTGGACTTGAGTTTTCTATTGTTTCGGTCAGGGTTGAGTCTTTTTTCTTTTTTAAACGTTCGTTACGACCGGGCCGAACATATTTCTTTTGAAAATTTTTAAATGGATTTAAATTGAATGCATGAACTTATTGCTTTTATTTCAGCTGTGTAAAGATAAATGTTTAAGAAAACAAACTAAATTATCCGTACAAAATTTTGAAAAATTTATTTTTAACATATTTGAATACAAATTATTTCGGGCCTGCTGAGACGCAGTTATCTTCAGGCCGAGTTCATTCTACATTTATAAATTTCTTCGGGCTTGGTCTGGATTTAAGCATTGGTATTGTCGGTCTTGTGAAAATCCGAAAATTTCCGCTCATGTAGACCTTGAAAAGGAGAAGAGAACATGTCACTTCGATCGTGAGTGCGCTATCGCATTTTCGTGCGATCATCGGATTCACTGGGTGGATGATGAGGGGAGAAAAAATAACTAGCGCCTATGGTTACAATTCAGATCTGACGGCTCGCCTAGAAAGAAGGCATTGATAATGCACACTAGGGGGATTTGCAGGTGACGACATTTCAATTTTCGCCACAATTTTACGATGACAACAATTTGTTATCTTTTTCTTTTTTACGGAATCTCTAATCTCAAGGTCGTCCGAGAGGACGGCAACTTCCGAAAATTGGTCGTCCTCGCCGAATTTTAACCCGGGGAGGACGGGCGATTTCCGGAAGCCTGAATAAGGCCATAACAAATGTCATCAAAATGCAAAATAATGTAAATAAAAGACTGGCTCCTAACTATTTCTATATTGAGGAGAAATTTGTCCAGCCCTATTTTACGGACTCGGAACCTATTTTTAGAAGGTATTCCCAAAGTTAGGATTATGTTCCCACAGCAGATAACGGTATCCATTGGCTGGTTTCACATTTATTATGCATTCATCAACACTGAATAAGCAATATTTGCAATGACAACAATAGAACTTGCTATGTCCCTCAATGTTTTTTTTTTAATCCTCTGGAAGAACCGACATATTCAATCCTACCACATAGCCGGCTTCAAATTTCTTCAATGTTAAGCTTAGGCTACTCGAAACTATAATGGCCAAGCTCACAGAACTTGCCTATTAGATGGCCATTTCCAAAGTTAAGAATACTCTCATTGCAGGTAACAGCATATAAGTGAGTTCTGTAACTATGAATATGGCCATTGCAGCCTCATTAAGGTTCCCATAGTTTTGCAAAATTGTGACACATGGCAGGCTTTCTTGCTGCCATTGCAGATATTGGCTATTCCATGCTGACTAGCACATAAATGTATGAATGGTCCATGAATGATGTTTGACTTTGCAATGAAAGTGTATTCCTAAGTTAGTTACCTTAGTTTGACTCACTCTGTATCAATACTATCTTTACTTGATTTATTTTTTCATTTTTGTAATCTAATGCTAATTTTATTTGCAGTTAAAAATTCTTCTAGTCTTAAAAATGTTGTATTGGTGGATGGAGTTCGAACACCATTTCTTGTGTCAGGAACTGATTATGTCAATATTATGGCCCATGACTTGCAGCGTCATGCTTTGTTGTAAGTTTTAAATTTTATATTATAAAAATGTTATCATACAGTTAAAATTTATTTATCAAATGAACAACAGTGTATTCATACCTGCCAAATCTCCCGATTTTTCCGGGAGTCTCCCGAATTTTGATGCAATCTCCCGAACTCCCGAAAAATTCCTAAATCTCCCGAATTTTTACAATTATTAGAAAAAATCCCTACAAGAGATTTTCCTAAAAAAATCCCTATGCAGACGTGCCAACTCTCCGGATTTTGGTCGGAGACTCCGGATTTTTCATTACTTCTCCGGCCTCCGGATTACTAACAAAATTCTCCGACTTTTTTTTGTTGGAGATTTATCAATTAACCAGACATGGTATAATTCCTCGAAAACACCAATTTTCCGCATTTTTAGCACTGATTTTTATCATTTCCGGGATCGTAGCAAATCCATAATACAATGCAGGGTAATGCCAATCAAATTAACGGAGATTTACGGCCGCGTGTATTGTATATTAAGACCTCGATCGCTTATTTTATGAAAGTAATAAACATACTTCTTCAAAGGTTATTGAACATAAATCGCTAAAATGTTATTTTGTTCATTAATTTCGCATAAACACTGCGATTGCGCAATTCAGTTTGTTCTCATGCACAGACTACTATATAGTATTCTGTGTTCTCATGAATCGCCGAGAATACAATAGTATCTTTTTCCATCCATCTCAATCTTCTAAATATTGCATTTTTGATTGACTAAACTAGCTTATTTTCATATTCTGATTAATTATTATGGTTAATTTCTTAATTATTTTCGCATAAATAATGCGATTGCGCAATTCAGTTGCTTCGCGTGAATTGCCGAGAGTACGTTAGTATCTTTATCCATCCATCTCCATCATTTAAATGTTGCATATTAGATTGACTAAACTAGCTTATTTTCATATTATGGCTAATCATTAAGGTTAATTTTTTAATTATATTTGTATAATACAAATTTTTCTAAAAAAATATTTTTCTGAAAAATCGGTATGAACTTTGTGAAGGGATATTGAAAAAGAATTTAGAGTAAGGAGTTCTTAAAAAAGGCAAAAAGAGCTACTACTTTATTTTTAAGTAGTAAGAAGGATTGAATTTGACATTATTTAATTATATAGAACTTTTACGTGCTGTATTTTTACTTACCAAAAGATTTCTTTCATTCAATATTTTATCTGCAGAGAAGTGTTTCTGTGTCAAAGACATGTGAATGATTATTAAACATTAACCAATGACATTTTTCTTTATGCATCATATTGAGTGTAATGAACATTGTTATAGACTCTGATGAGAATAACTCTTAACGAATGTGCTTATTTTTTAAAAGATGTTTTAATTATTTTTGTATTCGTTGAAATTAAATTGTGTTTATAGATACAATACAGATTGTTTATCATATTTGTCTATTTTTTATGGTGCCGTTTTGTAGTAGAAGGGAAAAAAATTCCTATTCTGTCTTGAAAATTCCCTTTTATGCTTTCTGTAAAAAAAGAAATTGTTATCGCACTGTGCGATTTTTCGACTTTTGTCGCGAATTGCATATATTTAAAAATCTCCCTAATTTTCATTTTCCAAGGTTGGCAGCTATGGTGTATTTATATTTTCATTTTATGAAAGTTTTAAATGTATTTTAACATGCTTTATTTTTAAATTTTAGGTCCATAGTCAGGCGAACTGGCATTTCACAAGGTAAAACATTCAAATTTGGTAACATTCTTGTAACTTTTTATATTTTGTCTCTAAATGGTAACACTGATTTTAAACAAATTCAGCCAATAATCATTTATATAAATGTTGCCATATTAAAAAATTAACTTTTGCATTATTTCTAAAAAATGGAATTGTAAGTAAACATATGTTGTGCATTATTTAAATGGATGCAATCATCTCAGCAGTACAATAAATGCATCAATACACATATAAAATTATTTAAAATAACACTATCTATTGATATCTGCAAGAAAATTAAATTTGTTTTTCAGCATCAATGGCTGTTTAATGACATTTGAAAGTCAACAAAAGCACCCAAATTTGATCCTGTTATTGTTTATTAATTATTATACTACATATTGATTTCAATGTTTCTTCACTAGTTGAGTTATCTAATGTAAAAATCTACTTTGTGCAGTCAAACTTGTATGGACTTAATATTCACATGTAATTAGTCATAGTAACTCATAATTAAATTGTTTCAATTTATATCTTACTTTAGTTACCATAAGCCCATATTATCTGTTGTAAATGAAACAAATGAGACTAAACAACTTATTAAATTTTATTGAAGTTAATTTTTACAAGATGTTATTTAAACAAAATCATATTGACTCCAACAGATTGAAGCCACCACAGATTTTTTTTTCACTGTATTGTTTAATTCTGCTTTTGAAAAATGGAAATGCTTTGTTTTATGTTTGAAATCAAAAAGTATGGAGCAATATTATTGCTTAATTTTTTTTTAAAAGGTTTTAAATCTAAACATTCATTAATTTTTTGTACAGATATAATAGAGTACATTGTCGTTGGAACTGTGATTCAAGAACCAAAAACTAGTAACATAGCCAGAGAGGTAATTAATTTATTTGTTATATAACTACTGTATTTTTATCATTAGATTTTTTATTGATTTCCTTATTTTAGATCATATTCTTAACTAAATTTGCAAATTGTTTCAATTCAGTTTGGCTTAATTTCTAGAAAGCTAAGTTAATAATTTAATTATTGATATAGTGCTTAAAAAAATTAAAGTAAAACTAAAATGTATATTAATTAAATAAATCATTTAATCATAATTTTAATATATTCAAATATTACTAAAATCTTATAATTTCCATTAATTTATAAATGATATTGATAGTTATGTTAAATTGCTAAAAGGAGAATGAATTTCAAAATAAGGTTATCAATTAAACTCTCACTTAATTTCATAATTCCATATAGTAATACAGAATATTAAAGAATTCTTACTTGATAATAAGAATCTTACTTTAAACTTTGATCTTTATTTATAGAAGATAAATATTGCTAAAATTGCTATATAAATAACTACTGTGCTTGTTTCTGAAAACTATCGAAAATGCATATGGCTTTTATAAGATCTCTCTTAATTTTTAGATTTTGAAGGTAGGTATGTGTGAAAAAGTAATACATGAATATCAAATCTTTTTACTGAAATACAAACATATTTGAAATAAGATGGCATTGGAAAACATTTTGGGGATCAGTACTAATCTATGCAAATCACTAAATCTTATTTGGTGCTACTGATCCAAGTGGTTTTCATAAGATTCTATCACAGCATCATATTTTTTCTGAAAAGTCTTTAGCCTAATAATTAATTTTTTTAATTTGTAGTGTTTTTAAGAATAACTTGTTAGTATTGTAAAATTTTGTTTTCCACAATTCAGAAATGACTTTGGAAATTTATCTATATTAGGCTTCCTTGGGTGCAGGATTTCCATTATTTACTCCAGCGCATACAGTGACTCAAGCTTGTATATCTGCTAATCAAGCTATCACAACAGGTTTGCTTTTTTGCGTAATCCATTGATATGTTGATTTAAAAATTTAGGGTTATGTCTCTTGGGTCCAACAAGAATTTGCTTAATTTCATTTAATGAATAGGTATTTTATCAAATAGTTATGCAAATGAAAAATTGACTCTGCAGTTCTGTAACTTCTATGGTTCTTATTCCTTCAAAAACTTAAATAGCTATAGCTTGAAATCACAGAAAATCTTTTGGAAATTTTTATTCTTTTATCTAAAAACCTTGGAAATAAAACTTTTAATTTAGTGTCTTGAAGGATTCTAACTATTTTTATAATAATTTTTCCCTATTCTTGAAATAAAAATTAAACTTAATTTCATAGTAAAAGAAGCAAATTTTCTTATGTTAAAGATTTTAATGATTACACTGATTTTTAATGAATTCCTTTAACCCTTTACCCATGAAATTCAGATGTAATTAAAATTTTGCTAATTATTGCCAATTAGATAAAAATTATATAGTTATCTATTATAAGGAAAAAGCACAATTTAAAAAAAAATTAAAATTGAGGAAATTTATTTGTACTTCACATTCATATGTCTAATCTCTAGAATGTCACTAAGTAATTATCTAGAATTTTATTTTGTGTAGTTTTCACTCAAAATTAATAAGCTATGTAAAATCTGATAAATAATTGGTTTAAATAACTTTATAACTGTTCCTAATTGAAAACTTTGATAGGTAAATGGTTAAATAGAAAGATTCAAACTCTGAATATTTGCAAAATTTCTGGGAAACTTTGGAAATTTTATTTATGGAAACTTCTAATACACCACAGAAGTAAAAATAACATCTTACTAAACGGCCTTTTATGCTTTATCCTTGTTATTTAAACAGCTTTTACTCATCATTTTTTCATACATTTCTGTAAAAATGAATTATTTTATTATATTAAAAAATTACTATTATTAATTTATTCCTAGTAAATTACACACAGAGCTTATCTCTATGTATTAAGGAAGATAATCTAGATGATCAATCTAATTGTTTTCAGATCTTTATTTCAGTATTTTTGCAAATAAATAACTGTACGCGGCTTTAAAAAAATCATTAATTCTGAACAAGTATTTTACGTTGTTGAAATCATAAAAAATACCTTAATTATTAAAGTTCATATGTGATATTTAGAGAGCACTGCTATATTTGCAAGTGTCTTTAAGGCATTATAACATGCTTCATAGAAATCCAACTTAATCTTGAGTTGTGAAAATTGGGACTTGGTGAATGTAGCATACATATGTGAAACATCCTAGTGATAGGAATATTTGTTAAATTTTTAATCAATTTCAGCTTATGGCCAGCTGGCGACTGGTCAAATTGATGTTGCTATTGCTGGTGGAGTAGAGTTTCTTTCTGATGTGCCCATCCGATTCAACCGATCCATGCGTAAGCTAATGCTGTCAGCCAACAAAGCAAAAACACCTCTGCAAAAGATTCAACTACTTGCAAAATTCCGACCTAGTTATCTTGCACCAGAGGTAAGTTGAATAATTTATTTTCCAAAGATAACATGTCCATATTTGATTTTAAATCACATTTGCTTCTCCTCTGTTTACTGTAAAACAGAGGTGTTTGCATTCAACTATGAAATAACCTAGTGTCTAACCAGTCGTCGCGCTATAATTATGAGAAATTGTTTATTTTCAAAACATAACATGTCCTGGACATGTCATGTTAAGGTAAAACAAATCAAATGTTTATCCAAATGGTAATTTTTAAATACTAATAGAACATGTTTCATGCTCATTGGAAGCTGATATGTAGAAGCACTGGCATAGCTAAAATGGGTGGCAGGTCGAGGTTTGTACCCTTTCAAAATTGAGTAATTTTATCTAAAATTTCATTATCTAAAAGGTTTTTTTTTTTTTTTTGTTTAAAATACCTAAGATATTTTATACATAAACAGTTTTGCTCTGATTGCTGATAGAAAAAATCTGAAAATTAGCCTTTTTGCTATTTAATAACAAAGTATTTATTTTTCAGATATTTTATGCATATTTATCATAAAAATTCAATTTAATATAATTATAAATATTTTAAATAATAAAATTTGATATAAATAAATTTAATAAGACATTTTTGTGTAATTTCACCAGCGACTGACTGTGCAAAAGTGGAAAAATGCAGCTCATTTATTTGGGACTAAAATGAATTGCCCGGATTATAAATAAATGCCTGCTATGTGAATAATACATTTACAGATAACAGTACAGAATTTTTTTCAAATCCTAAAGCATCGCCAAATTCCCATGCACACTATTTACACTAAAAAAGTACATGCTTTCTGTAAAGCAAATATATATATATATATATATATATATATATATATATATATATATATATATAAAATTGAAAGATTTTAATCGAAAATTATGCATAAACTACTATATGTACAAAAAAAAACCATCTCTAGCATATCTGTTACAAATGAGTAACTATAGACCAAGACTAAGGATAAAGATAGAAGGTAACATATCACTATAATGGAAAAGGGGATGAGAATATTAGGATACAAAATTCACAATTAAAAGTATATAAATATAAATAAAAATAAAAATAAAACATGGCAAAAGTGAGAAAAGGCAATAATAATTAGCTCAAGATAAAAGATTAAGACATAGAGAACAATCAATTGAAACTACACAAAAAATGGCGGTTAGTTCGAAATTGCATTCTCATCAGGACAGCCATACAATTCAAATTAAAACCAATAGAATAGCCAGTTTCTGACAATGGCGATAGTATTTAACTATAGACACCATTGGAACTGGCTAGTGGAAGGAGAAAAATAAATCAATTGAATTACAAATCAGAAAAATACCTCCTCGAACAGAAATATGAACTCACAAGCATTGTTACCACGTGTAAGTTGAACAAGCGACTGAGCATTTCACCTCACTTCGTCAATGCGAGTGGACACCGGAATGAATACATTTGAACGATACACAATATGTATGGAGACTTTTAAAAATAGTAATCAGTATAGGACTCAGAACAAGTGGAAAATAGTCATTCGCAAAAAAAAAAAAATATATATATATATATATAGTTTTAAAACCTCTACGTGAAGAATGTGGCAGTAGATCATGATTGTAGCTGTTAGATTGTATTGGTAGCTGGAAATTAGCTGATTTTAGACTTTAAAAATATATTAAAAATATGTAATATAAAAATAAAAATTTGGAAAAAGTACTTTGAGGCAAAAGTACTTCAGGTATAGATGCTACTGTGTAAAAACCTCAGACTTGTAAGTGTAGTAGATATTGTACAGCATCACAGACAAACAAATGGACACATTCTTCCTTTTATTATTATACATGTATCAAAGGAGCGTATTTAGGGTATATTACGCCCTTTGTTGTAAAATTGTCATGGTTGTACATGAAAGAAAAGAGTACATGAATGATTTTAGTTCAAAACAGTCTATTTGGAAATTCAGTGGTGTTATCTGTATCTGTAGCTGTATCAGGCACTTATTTAGTATCCTGACAGTGCCGAGTAATTAATTCTAGTTCTTCGTAAAAAGACTCTCTTTGTTAGTGATGTATGTTACAGTTTTAAGTACACTTTCTTTAGTCATATTATATCATGCAAAAGCTATAACAGGGTGTCTATAGGTCACGAAAGTCCCGAAAATATAGCGAAAATGGAAAATGGGTCCCGAAAAGGTCATGAATTATGAAATCGAGTCATGAAAAATCTGGTCGCGCCTCAAAAATTCTGTGAATTTTCCTACGTATGTAAAGTTTCTGTGCACGGCAGCTGTCAGCCGTGATTTATCGAGAGAAAGCTATGAGTCATCATGGGAGATGATTAAACGTCATTTCCATTTCGTCAGGATGACAACTTTTCCATTGTTTGCTCTCTACCATGGATTCGCTCCTCGGAGGTATGCCTGAAAGAAACACTGGTTTCGAATGTATTCGGCTGTAGTGCTTACTAAATTCTTCGGCAAATAGATTTGCTTTATCGTAATCAGGTCCGCCCATACAATTCCCCCCCCCCCCCCCCCCACACACACACACACACACCATATTTGATTTTTTTTGTAAATTTTTTTATTTTTGTGTCTTTTCTATCCTCCGAACAAACATATTATAGGTCCAGACCCCCACTTGAGTTATGCCTGTTCCAATTTTGAGTTGCAACTTCTCTCTATTCTATCATTGGGCTTTCAAACTATTATATATATATATAGGTATATATATATATATATATATATATATATATATATATATATATATATATATATAACCATTAAAAACAAATCAGAAAGGGAGGGGGAAACCATATGAATTGCATATAAATGGCTGAGAGGGATAGCGACCTCTCATTCTCGTTTTAAGTACTTTTACGTCTAGACAACGCCCACGGATACCAATGCAATTCAATGATAGATCCCCGCAGCATGTGCAAAAATGAAGGCACCAAGATGCAGACAGAAATGGAACGACGAAATCAATAAAACATTGTGCCAACCATACTAACGACTAAAACGGAACACCCGCAACGCTACTTAAAGTATGTGCCCATACGCATGCGTACATTGATAAGTCCAATATGATGTCATACATTCAAGTCATCACTGAATGAAAATCCTCTTCTTTAAAGAAATTCATATGGTTTCCCCCTCCTTTTCTGATTCGTTTTTAATGGTTATATCCTGCATCAGTATATAGAGCTGCATTGCGCCTTTTGCTGAGTGGTATTTGGTATTATAATAGTATCCCTATCTAAAACCCGGACTTTGCCGATTCCGGATTTTCAATTTTTTCCGTATTATAGAATTTGAATAAAATTCAGATTTAATATTAACTAAATACACTATAATACACTATTTTTAGTAAAAATAATGACAAAAGTTAAGTTAATCAATTAAAACATAAAGAAAAAATATACACATTAATAATTTAGAATGTGTGAACGAAACAAAATGATAAAATTACATTTTATCATTTCATTTAAATATTTGAATTAATATTTGTTATTTCATTAATTTTGGTTTATGAGAAAGCAGTTTTCTTTATCCTGTAGATGGACATTATTTCTGCTCGGTTATAAAACTTCTTTAAGGCCTTTAATTGCATGATTGATTGTTTGCATAAGATTATCAACAGGTATTTTTTCTTCTTCACATTTATCGTCACTACTTTGATCTTTTTTTTATTTAATATCATATCGCGAATTTCGTCATCACTCAAATTATTTACGATTGGCGCATCGTCATCATAGTGCAGAACTTTTGGCTTTGTCGAGATCGGTTTTGTTGAGATTTAATGAAGTGCCCAGATTTAATAAAAATCGAGGATTAGCACTTTTAACGATATATTTAAAGGTGTGAATGTGTTTAAAACGTTTCACTTTCACTATTAACGAACGAAGAACAAAAAATGAGAACTTAAAAGTTTTATTTATTTTCTAGATATAATGTTATGTTTAAAAAGGCTGATGACTCTGAAAGAAGTAAAAACTTTATTAGTAATAGTCAAATATGTAAAAAATATCGCAGTAGATAAAATAAATATCTTTTTAAAAAAAGAAAAATATTTTTCCTGTCAATGATTTTTCTAAATTAAGATGAGTCATTACTAGGCTGCAGCTGCACCGGGACGTGATGGGCAGGTATAGCAAAGAAAGGAATTTGCTTAGTTCGTAATCGTAAACGCAGCTGATACTTTGATGGTCCGTGTGTTAATGACCTTGTTGCTCGGTTCTGTGCAATACGATATTATTTAGTTATTTATTTGCTATTTATAGTATGTAAATATGGCTTTCTGAACAAAAAAGGCAAAATATGCAGTTGATTTCAAGCTGACAGGTTCGACGAGAACAAAAAACTCGTCAGATATCGGGATGGGAAGTGGGGGGGGAGATTCTGGAGACAAAACAGAATACATTGAAGAATGAGATTTGTACTACGAAGTGAACAAAATAAATTTCCTTGAACGTTAATATGAATTCCCGGGATTTTTAGATTTAATTGAACAATCTGTCATAAAATGTTACGATAACGTTTTAAAGTGTTTAATATTAAAATTACATTGTTTCAGAAAAATATCTTTTCCAGTATGAGAAAAGGAAATTTTGATAATAAAAATTCAGTATTTAAATAACGATATATATTTTACGTGAAATTATTCATCGGGAGTTGTGACTTGAATAAGGGGGATGAGGGATTAACTCTAACAACGTAATTCATGCTCCAACCACGAGCCCGATCTACGGCCGTCCATCTAAACTTTTGTTTCATTTGGGGTTCAGAAAATCGACCGGAAAATACGATATTTGTTTATAAAATATAATTCCATATAAATAATCTTACCCTGTTGTTTTGATTCCGTGATTTCGTCAGTCCGCAGGAAAAAAACCCCGAAAATTTGGAAAACGTCCAGATTTTGAAGGTTGTACTGTGTATATTGTATCATTGGATTTTCAAATTTTTTTTATTATATATATATATATATATATATGTTTGATTTCTATTGAATTCTTTTGAGACATAAATTCTACAAGCAGTTACATTTTAAATTGACAAAAGCTATTCTTGAAAGTGTTTGATATTTTATTCTGTATTTGTGTAGTTTATTTATTTTCAGGTATAATCTCATAATGGCCGGGAAATGCAAATTTAATGATTTATGGGTGTCCTCTGAAGATAAAATCCTATTTAAATGGTTATCTCCAGTGACTAATGATATATATAAAGCATTTTGCAAGATATGCAACTCGAAATTTGACACAAGTCATAGTGGTATTGGCTGCATTAAAACACATGCTAAATCGCAAAAACATTCAACTCTAGCAAATACATTATTAAATAGAATTCAAATGACTATTGCTTTTAAAACTTCTGAAAAGCAAAGACAGAAAATGTTCTGCAAAGGAAGGAAAAGGGCAAGCTGTTGATCCAACTGTAAAAAATATAGAAAATAAAAATGTACAGCCTGCTGATGGGATGAAAAAATGATCTGTGAAAAATTTGAGCAATTTATTTAAGCGCAAATAAAATAATGCAACCTACCACTGTTGATATGCTAGAGCTCCTTCGTCAGCACTAGGAAAACTAATTTACTTACCTTTTGCAAGTGTTTTTTACTTATTGATTTCCTTGGTTTTAGGTGCCCATTTCATTTTTCTTTACATCGGGTTTGTTGATTCTTTAGCACTGACGATGAGGTAACAAGCATATCCTCGAAACAGTTGTTTGCTGCATTATTATTTTATTTGTGCTTGAATATGTTGCTCAAGTTTTTCTTATCCTTTACACATTGTGTTTTTTTTACTTATAAATTCCCGAGAACTGTGTCATTAGCAAAAAATCTAGTTCACTTTTTATTAAGAAAATAAATACATGAGAGTGTTGGAAGTTATGGTGTTTTATACAAAGTGTTAATTGTTCTATATATTTTAATATCAGAGGTTACCATATTTAAGATATTATAATTTTATATTACACCTTTAATTTTTCACTTAAAATGCCATCATATCAATAATTTG
This sequence comes from Amaurobius ferox, assembly GCA_951213105.1. Taxonomy (NCBI): domain Eukaryota; kingdom Metazoa; phylum Arthropoda; class Arachnida; order Araneae; family Amaurobiidae; genus Amaurobius; species Amaurobius ferox. Next base: position 16,573 of record CATNUR010000231.1, on the reverse strand, counting down.
TTTAGGCCAGCAAAATAATTTCAATATAAGTTATTGAACTGAAATTTTTATTTGTTTTCGTTTTTTCCTAAAGAGAATCTATAATAAGTGCAATTTAAGTTTCTTGTGATCCGACTTATGCTTTGTCTTCATTTTGAAAACTGTTTATTGATTAAACCTAAAATTTGATACTTCGGTAGTATTTTAATTAATTTTCCAGACTAGACTATGAGCAATATATAAGTAAAAGAATAGTGTTTTGCAAAAGATATTTTGAAGTATAATTACATATAATTGACCGACATAATTAAGTAAAGTCAGGAATTTATTTTGATAAGTCAAGAAAAAGTCATAAAATTAACTTTTAGAAACTGTAGACACCCTGTATAATTTTATGTTTAAAACTAAAAAGTAATATCCTAACTGGAAACACAGAATCAAACTAATAATATCAACAATTTTTGGAGGCCTGAAACACCACCTTCTTCAGGATATAAAGAAGCAGCCACTCCAACAAAAGGGAGTAGGCATATGTCAATGAATAATTGTATCAAATGACCCAAGAAGAAGTTAACAAAAAATAGAAAAGATGAAAGGAAATAACCAAAGAGGAAGAAAAGAAAACAGCAGAAGGATTCTTTTTCAGTGAATACCTTGATTTTGAAAACATCTAAAAATGGTCGGTTCTGTGACTATGAACTTGGTCTTTGCAGCTTTATATATCCTAGGTTAAATTGTTAAGAAATTTGAAACTGTGGTAGAACTGAATTTGTCAGATCCCATAGAAATTTTCAGAATTATAACTCATAGCAAGTTTTTTTCCTACCACTTTAGATATAGTCTATTTTATGCTGATGAGCACATAAGCATGAAGCAAGTCCATGATGCTATTATCTGTAATAGAAGCATAATTCTAACTTTAAGGGGTTGTCCTTTATAGGCAGATTTTGTTAACTTTAAGTTGATAATGTTGCTTCAGAACCGGTTGTTCTCTTATTTATTTTTTCTCATAGGGTGCATGTTCATAGTATTATACACTAGGAAATTATCTTGAATCCTGCTGTTTGTTCTCTTTTAGTCCTCCTAGGTTTTTTTCTTTTCATCTTTTGTTTGGTAACATTCCTTCCTGAGTCATATGATACAACTATTTATGACAGATGCCTGCTGATCTTTCTTGGAGTAATTGTTCTGTTTTATATGCTAAAGAAGGAGGCTGTTTTATGCCTCCAAAAGCAATTTGATAACATTACTGATTTGATTTATGCTGTATTTCTAACAAAAAAATTTTACTTTTAGATTTTTTTGCAATAGTTTGAGTGATTTACTTTTAACATATGCGTAAAAGGCTCAGTTCAAGTTCATATGTATATATTTTAATTATCAAAATAATGGCCCCTAAACTACAAAAGGGTGTCAAAGTTTGGATTCATTTCTCAATTTTATATTTCAATTTGTTCAAAACTTTTGTAGGATTGGAGGTTTTGTAAATGTCAGAATTGAGGGGGGGGGGGCAAATACAGGGGTACCGGATGTTTATTTTAATATCTTGTGCTCAGGCCATGACTTAACTTTAGACGAGGTCAGGAAACTTGGACTTGGAGAAGACACTGGTGAGATTGCGAGATAGTCACGGGATTCTTCATCATGGTGTAGTGGTAAGCAGATAAAGGAAAAGAGGGGTGAATAAAAAAAATATATAAAGAAACCCCCGAAAATTCACAATGCATTGTTTGTGCCAAAAAGATGTATTAACACTATTGCAGATAGATATCGCATTGGATTATGTGTTCATTTTTAGCATCATAACATTTGATAAATTGAATTCCATAAAGCATGTGGCTGTAGGGCATAACTAATTGCATTGACTTTTATATGATATGATCTATTGCAAGGTGTTCATTATTTTAGTATTAACGTATCTTTTAGCTTCCTGGTGTTGCTGAATTTTCAACAGGAGAAATTATGGGTCACTCAGGTGATAGACTTGCTGCAGCTTTCAATGTTACTCGAACTGAACAAGATGAATATGCCTTGAGATCACATACTTTAGCTGATAAGGCCACCAATGAGGGCTTTCTAACTGACATTGCTCCAATAACAGTTCCAGGTAAGTTTTGTTTAACAATTGTGCTTTCCAGTTAGATTCTAATGCAATAACAGTGTGAGCTGTTGTGATATTTAATATATTTCTACCACATGGGTCACAATAAAGTTCTCCATAAGGATATGAAAATGATTAACAAAACTGCTATTCAAAATCAAATTTGATTAGCAATTATACAAGTTTTAAATAGCAATTTTCAGAGTAACAGAATAATAATAATAATAATAATAAAATGACACTAAATAGAACTACTTACTATAAATTAGCTAATTTTCATAAAACTATTTTAGTTAAGCATATTCTATGACTTATTTAATGTAAACATTGACCAGATAACCAATATTCCCGCAGATCAGAGGTCTAACACCAAGTGCTTGCAAGTATACCAGACCTCTCATAAATGTAAAATTTCGCATATACTTTCATTATTTTGTCTGATGTTTCACACTTCTAGAGTTTTTTTTTTTTTTTTTTCCCCGTGCTTTTCAGTTAGGTTTTAATGCAATAACAGTGTGAGTTGTTGCAATATTTAATATATTTCTATCATATGGGTCACAATAAAGTTCTGGATTGCAGACCCTTGCTCTAGATAGCAAATATTTAAATGTAAGCATTCTTAATAGAATTTTAGCAGAAAGACAAGTAATTTACAAATTAGTAAGCCTGAAGCTTGTGGTTCTTCATTGATTTTCAAAAAATATTTTCATGGCATCGGAGGAATCTTACTTCTCTAGAGAAATAGCTGCCATTTTTATACAAGTCAAATCAGCCAAAATTTCTTCATCTAACCAATTGTGCCAATCATTTTAAATTCTGTTCATCTATGAGATGCATCATTCCACACAAGCAGTCAATTCAAGGATGCAAGCAGTATTTCCAATTAGTTGTGTAGATATTGAGTTAGGTTAAGTTGAGGTGCCTTAAGTTAACCAAGATCTAAAACTAACCATCATGATAGCTTTTTGGAAGATTAAAATCAATGCAAATGATGAGATTTTTCATTCTAAAAAGAAAAGGAAAAATTGGACGAAGGGAGGGGGGGGGGGATTTTTCTTGAATAGCCTTTTTACCATGCATTTTTCTAATTTGAATCCAATAGGCCTGGTCCACTGGAAAATGTCCAATGATCTCGCTGACAGTATCTGGTCCTAAACTTTCATTCCTGAGGGTCTGATATGTTTTCATTTTTTTTTACTTTCTCTGCAATACATGGTAATGTATAGAGAAAGTATTGGAATCATACCAAAAATCACAACTCGAGTTTTCGACGGATCTACACATTTGGAGACCTCTAGAATACAAAAAAACTATTTTTAGCATGACGTGTGTCTGTCTGTGTGTCTGTGCAATGTATGTATCCACTCTAACTAAAAAACTAATGGGCCGAATTTCATAAAATTTGGTATGTAAGTCACTTGGGTGAGACCCTAGTGCTGATTAGTTTTTGGTAGAATTCATAAAAACAGAACCCACCTTTTTTGCGAAATGGCCCATAAAAATTTCATGTATCCACTCTAGCTAAAATACTAATTGAACAAATTTCGCAAAATTTGGTAGATAAGTTACTTGTAGGATGGTCTGGTGCTGATTAGATTTTGGTACAATTCGGAAAAGAACAACCTGCCTCTTTTTACGAAATGGCCCGCAAAAATCGCAAAAATCTAAAATAAAAAAAACTACGTATGCTCAAATATATCCATAATACTTATTTTATACGTAATTTTTAACGAAGAAAAGAATAAGACCAACTCCATTACACTAAGACTAGCCGTTCTCGAGATATTTTAGTTTTTTCGTATTTTTTTACGCCACCTTCGAAAATAAGTTCAGTTAGCAAATGAGAATGAAAATTGAATTAAAAATGAATTAAATTTAAATAAAATAAAGAGAACGTGGATATAAGTCTGCAGGAAATGTCATGTGCTGCCCACATCAGATTTTTTCATTTTGCTGATGTACCATTTATAGTGTTATATGAAGGCAAGAATGTCTTGGTTCGAATTTTCATATTGTAGCAGCATTAAATTAAAAATATTCTGATAAATGCTTTCAGTTCCAAGAATTTATTGATATTGAGTATTCTTTCAGACTGAATTTAAATTTTAAATAATTTATATTGCATATTTCATCAAATCTTTGTCATAAGAAAGTGCACAGTTGTTTTTCTGTTTTTTTAACTTATGTAGACAATGAATTTTTATTTCATCATCTTTAAAACCATCCTTCTATAAACTGGCTAATCCTGTCTTACATGAGAACTAAATTTTTTTGTTCATTGACACCATGTTGGGGTTTTTGAGGAAGAGGGCTGGCACCAGAATTTTAAAAGAAAAATGTCAAACTGAGAAACCAAGAGACCCATAATCAGGTTTTACAGAAACCTGCAAAAATCCGATTATTTAAAATGTGCGTTTTATTTATAACCCACACTGCCTATAATTTACAACAGAAATATTTACCTAATATCATAATATCAGCCCTATAACTTTTTTTTTTTAATTTGATGAATGAATTCATTGAATCCCAGTTTTAAATCGCAAGCAATGCCAGGTACATTTTCTAGTCGGCAATAAATACTCTTATGATATTTCATTGAAAAGTATGAGTTAGTTATGAACTTTACTGCTTTACACGTATATATTGTAATTTATTCCTGATGAACTAAATTTGTCAGGAAATTAGACGATTTTGTGAAGTATTTCATGGTTTCCTCCAAACAAAAAATATTAGAAATCAGTGCTATGAATGCTAGTGGTATTAAAATAAGTTACTCACACAAAACCAAACTCATCCATTGGTATCACTAAGCTGTTGCCAACTTAAAAAATTTTTTTTAAAGAATATTTATGGAATGTTTTAAAAGAATAACTTTGTACAAAAACTGAAAAGATACAAATTTCTTTTCATTCTGATAATGATTGTGATTCAAGTAAAACTAAATACTATAGTAAAGAAAAACCAGAACTAAATAGAATTTTTAGTATTTCACATAATTAGAACATCTAAATAATTCAAACTTTTAGATTTTCATAGCAGTATCTCCTATGACAGATATTATTCCCAAAATTTTGATTGTATAATGGTGATATATATATATGTAAACACACACACATATATATTTTATTTTTTTACCAGGTAAAAACTTGCCCATAAAAAGGGACAATGGCATTAGAGTGTCATCACTTCAACAAATGGCCAAACTGAAACCAGCATTTATCAAGCCTCATGGAACAGTAACAGCTGCTAATGCTTCTTTCCTGGTATACTTCAAAAATAACTATCCATACTTATAGCTCTGAAAAGTATTACTTTTAAGATAACTTGCAATTTTCTATACAAAATTTGTCTTATGAAACAAATTCTTTTTATTCTAAATTTGTTTGAAATTAAATGCATAGATAATAATCTAGAATTATTTTTTATTTTTTTTTTGTCTATTTCTTATATGAAGCATCATACTATTAGTTAATTTCAGTAAAGTGTATTTTTTTTTTCTTTGTATGTGATCTTAGTTTTTTTACTTAAATACAAATAAATTATATGTAATATATCGTTAAAAGTATTATATAATATTTTCTTGTATTAAAACATAAAAATCTCAGCACAAAAATACAAGAAAATATATTTTGTATGTCGGTGGTGTAGCAGAAAATTTATGGTTTGAAATTTATTACAGTGGTAGTTCAAGTCGGGTCTCTGAGATATCTCAGAATGATTAAGTTCAAATTAGTTTTAAATAATTTTATGTTGAATTGCAATCTTGGGTGATTTTTACACAAATAGCTTCCTTAGTGATCGAAAATATTATCAGAGTTTTTATCTTAACAGCTCTTTCCAACAAACCTTCACTCAAATCCTTAAGTCAACCCCTTCATATTAAAAAAAAAAAATTGAAAATGTAGGAAAATACATGTACATACATGACATACCAATTTTTATTTTTGTGCATCAGAGACTTACACCATTCAAATTTTTAGTGCGAATATGGAGTGATATTTTTTCATTCTAATAAAAAAAATATATTAGTTCAGTACAGTGTCCAAATAGCACATGGCAAAATGATTATAGCATAATCAGATACAACATATTTGAGTCTATGACAAGCAGAAAATAAGAAGATAGACCATTTTGATATGAAATTGAGTTATGTCATCCATGTTGCAAAACAATAGAAATGAACTATAGCAGAAGGGAAAAATATGAAAGCACAAGATATGAACAAGTAGACTAACAATGATACTATGTTACTATGGTAACAAAGCTACTATGGTTAGTTTTATTAACTGATGATGAACTGATTTTGATGCTGATCATAGATTTTAGATTTGACCACAGCACCAGAGAAAATGGAATTTTGCACAAAAACTACATACAGTAAAAAAAATTAAATTTTAAATGCTTTATCTCTTCTTGAAATCACAAGTGGAACTCACTATAGCCTTTGTTAATTATACAAAAAAAAGTCAATATCAACTAACATTTTTTGTGCTAAGCAGAGGTGAGCTGGAGCTAGTATGTGTTAGCATTTTTAAAGAGTCTGAGTGGTTGGATGTTAAATTGTAGAAAAGTCTTGAAATTATGTATGAAAATTTTTTAATAATGAAGATATTCAAATTTTAACCCAATGTCAAAGAAACTAGTTTTTAAATTTTACTGGGTTGGTGACTATGGTTTCCTTGTTTGATGTACTATGAAATGAATGCATAATGTAAGTTAAACTGATTTTATTTCTGTTTGATTATTTCCAGACAGATGGTGCATCTGCTTGTCTCTTGATGACTGAAGAGAAAGCTTTGTCATTGGGTTTGAAACCTAAAGCATATTTAAGGTCAGTACAAACTTAACTAAGTTTTTGTTGAAATGTTTTCTGATATTACCTTATTTTCCTGTTTTTTTTTTTGTTTTTTTTTTTTACAGAAGTTATTCTTTATGTATTAAAAATTAATTCCCAAATTATAAAATGAAACAGAATAGCTATATTTTCTAAACTAATAAAGATAAAATTTTGAAATAAAAGTGATATAGTTCTCATGGTAGTCTTATTTCTTACACAAAACCACTGGGTAATTTTTCATTAAGTTTTGTGATTTTATACGAAATTTTTCCTTTGAATAATAACTTTTTTAATAATAGTTCTATAAGTTAACCCCTTTATTTATGATTTACAAATAGTGAGTAACTGTTACTCATTGTAAATTGAGGCGAGACATCACTCCCTTTCGCAAATTATGAATGGAACTAGAGTGAAGCCCACTTATAATAAACTCGGTTGTAGCGAAGTATCGGTTATTACGAGTTTTTTTTTCTTCTGTTACCTTGGATATGCAATATTTTTATAATATTAAACATACTGCTTATAGCAAACAATTAGATACTTTTACATTTGATATTTTTGCCGATTATGCTGAAAGTGCCGATTATGCTGATGATTGTCTTGAAGCACAAGAGGCTAATAATGCTATTATTGTTACAGTTGCTGATAATATACACTGGCTTCCAAAAGTTAAGATCGGACGGTAAAATTGACAAAAATGGAAAAGTAAAGCTTTAACTCAATTGTACATGAAGGTAGCAAATGTGTTTGTTTTAAAGAAAACAAGAATTATGTACAAAGATGAAAAAAATATTTACTTTTTGTAAGTTATATGATGTCACAGTTGGGTCATTAACAAAATGATGTTTAAAAGCAAACAAACAAAACAAAACTTACATTAATGGGGTATGTGACCACCCCAGACCTTCACACAAATTGTACAGCCATTTTCCATGCTTTCAATGAGGTGATCAACCATCGCAGATGCAAGCAATGACCATTCCTCCAATAGGACAGTTTCCAACTCTCTGAAACTCACTGCAGGAGGTAAACATGTAGAGACAGCATGACTGAGGACATTCCAAAAGTTTTCAATGGAATTAAGGTCGAGGGAATATGCCAGCCACTCCATACGAGAAATGCCCTCACTTTCCAGGTATTCATAAACGATGTTAGCTCGATAGGGACTGGCATTATCACATCCATAAGGAGGAAATCAGGACCAACTGCTGCGGCATAGAGTCTCGCAGTGGAGTCTAGGACTTCATCTGATACCGCACCGCCTGTCACAGAACCGTCTTTAAAAATGTGCAGCTCTCTGCTATATCCCATTGAAATTCTAGCCTACACCATGACGCTGCTGCTTCTAAATGTGTGATGTTCGATGATGTTTTTAGCCTGATTGCGTGTGCCTCATTCTCTTCAGACCCTTACACGCTTATCATCTGATTCCACGGCTAATCTGGACTCGTCCGTGAACAGGACGTTGCAACAATCTGAGACAGCCCAATTGACATGTTGACGGCACCACTTTAATCTTGCTCCTCTGGCTTGAATGGTTAGTGGAACACAAAAACGTGGTACTCAGGCATACAGTCCCTTCACGTGGAACCTTCAGCTCACAGTACTGGCAGATAGTGTCTTATCAAGTGCTGCTGCAACCATAGATGTAACAGTTGTGGAGGTCGCTCTTCGATTCTGCTTGGCTACTATAGCAATATACCAATCATCAAGGGGGGGGGGGGTAACCCTTGGATGACTGGGCACTAGTGGCGTAGCGTACATTGAGGCTAAAAAGCTGAGCTTCCCCATCGTAAAATTTAATTTAAATAACTATTTAAACATATTTTTATTTATAACTTTTTAAATAATTTTGCGAAGATATATGCATTATTTAGAAAATTGTTGCATTTTACTTGCTTAAAGTGACACGATTCAAAGTATTTTTCTCATTAAAATGCATATTTTAATGGTTTAGAAGCTAAAATCACCCAGCCTTCATCTTCTATAAGGAGAAACATAGCATTAACACCACCCATTTGTTAAACTCCTCCCTAGCCTATTAACTAACATGGGAAGCTAGCTTATAAAGGCATGGCTATTGCTTTCCATTTTCAACCCTTTACAAACAATCAATGATTGGATGTGAGACGTGATGTTTCATCAATGATGGGTAGGTGAGGGTGCGTAGTGCAAGCCTAATGGGTCCTCCATTTTGTGTCAAACATGATTCTATTAATTACTATTTGTAGAAAATAATCATTATTTGTTATACTACAGAATTTGAGTCATTTTTCACGAATAACCTAGGATTTACCTAACTTTAAACAATCTGAAGACGATGAAATATACTAATAAGGACTACCATTAAACTTCAGTAGTTTATAAAGTAGACTTAGCTCTTTATGTAGGCATCAATATGGCGAAGCATCCGTTTGTGTATTTGGGAGTTTTAAAAAGAATAAGTTTCATTTCCTTTTAAAATCCCCTGTTAGATGAGAATCTCAGTTAAATAAAAGTGATTGATAATTTTTTAGCAGATTCTTAGCATATTGTAATTATAAGATATTTTCAAGTTTTCATAGTACAGTATTTGTAAATAGTTAATAAGCAATATTGTTTAGGAACATTGTTGACTACAGTGATTTTCAACTAAGCTTATGTTCCAGATTTCTCAAAAAAATTTTAGTGCACTTTTTCATACATGGGCACATGTAGAACGTTTTGCAGAAAGTGGAGGAGAGTGTAAACTCAAGAATATAATGTATAACATTGTCTAGATTGATGCTCGCCTTTATTATCTTGAATATCCAAGGGGTAGAGTGTCCTACCCTATGAGCGACTATGACTTCATATTTAATAAAATGGTTGTAAAAGTTCAACTAATTTAGAAATAAGCAAACATTTAAAATGTTATACTTTGTATGTATCTTACATAGGTAATATATTTTAAAATATTGTAAATTTTATTCACTCTTAGCATTTTTATATTAAATTATTTTATATTACTCACCAAGAAAATAAAACTTATTGAAAGTGTGAATTCCAATGTAAATTAACTTATTATACAAAAAGCTATTTCCAGTAAATAAATAGGCATCACCTCTGATTTCAATTAGCAGAAACAATAAGCACACAACTATAATAGGTCTTTATTTCACTTCTTATAAGACTTACAAAATTTAAAAAAGGTCCAGAGTGCTTTTGAGTGTAAATACGCTCTTCATCAGTGGCTACATGGAAATAGAAATGATCGTTCATATATAGACCAAAAAAGATGACAAATTTGCATAAATACAATTATCAATAAACTTACGTTTATCTAAGGAGAATCCAAAAATACAAAACATTTTGAACAGATTCAAAATCGAGCATAAATCACGAAAAGTACAGTAAAAATTTCTTACAATTTTATTACAGAAATTTCAAATTCAAAAATAATTTAATAATAGGGTTGGGGCAGTCAGGCCCAATCCCCAAGAGAATGACGTCAAAGATAACTATGTAGAGACTTGAATTGCATGGAGTCGAGAATGAGTCGCCAAGCATAACTTAAAATCTGAACGGGGTCAAAATTACAAATTGACTCGTGGTAAATATAAATAGAGATTCAAAAAGGAGAATATTACGAGGGTTATTACAACACATAAGAAGAAAAGTTCTTTCAAAAATGGGCCGGAAATTTTCTTTAACAACAAAATGAGCAAGGGCCGTAGAAAGTTTACCACCTTTGATATCCCTAGCATGTTCTGCCAAACAGATACCAATAGTACGTTTTGTACTGCCAATATAAAATTCGAAGTTTCCATCGATGGACAACAGGGGACCCACATACACCCCAGCAAAGCAAAATTCATCCCTAGCACCCAGCTTATCAGACCGAAACCGGTTAAATAAAGAAGAAACATTAGAGTGAGCAGGCCTGAAACCAAACTCAGAACAGAGCTGAATAAAGGGACGGAAAATCCTAGGATGGCGGAAAATACCATCCTAGGATTTTCTGCCCCTTTATTCAGTTCTGCTCTGAGTTTGGTTTCAGGCCTGCTCACTCTAATGTTTCTTCTTTATTTAACTGGATTCTGTCTGATAAGCTGGGTGCTAGGGATGATTTTAAACGCTTTGCTGGGGTGTATGTGGTTCCCCTGTTGTCCATCGATGGTAACTTTAAGTTTTATATTGGCAGTACAAAATGTACTATTGGTATCTGTTTGGCAGAACATGCTAGGGATATCAAAGTTGCTAAACTTTCTACGGCCCTTGCTCATTTTGTTGTTAAAGAAAATTTCCGGCCCATTTTTGAAAGAACTTTCCTTATTATACGTTGTAATAACCCTCGTAATATTCTCCTTTTTGAATCTCTCTTTATTTATATTTGCTGCGAGTCAATTTGTAATTTTGACCCCGTTCAGATTTTAAGTTATGCTTGGCGACTCATTCTCGACTCCATACAATTCAAGTCTCTCCATAGTTATCTTTGACTTCATCCTCTCAGGGATTGGGCCTGACTGCCCCACCCCTATTTTAAAATTATTTTTGAATTTGAAATTTCTGTAATAAAATTCTAAGAATTTTTTACTGTACTTTTCGTGATTTATGCTCGATTTTGAATCTGTTCAAAATGTTTTGTATTTTTGGATTCTCCTTAGATAAACATAAGTTTATTGATAATTGTATTTATGCAAATTTGTCACCTTTTTGGTCTATATATGAATGATCATTTCTATTTCCATGTAGCCACTGATGAAGAGCGTATTTACGCTTGAAAGCACTCTGGCCCTTTTTTGTACGGCTTATAAAAAGTGAAATAAAGACCTTCTGTTATAGTTGTGTGCTTATTGTTTCAGCCTTTTCCAAGTTAAAATGATAATTGCTTAGCCTCTCCAGTCAAGAATATCACGCTACTGCTGGGCACAGGTCTCCAGATAACTGTTTGGAATTGTTTCCATAATCGAGAAATTACCGAATGATCAACGCCAAAGAAAATGACATCTTTGATTAACTGTCCTGCTTCAATTCATCCAACAGCACGACAGCGCTCACTATCTGTCATTCATCTTCTTTCAGCCATAGAAACATGAATGTCATCAAATATAATCCTACAAAAGTTATAGACACTTCATATCAGCATTTAAATGCACCTCCTCAAACCCTTCAGAATGCTGGCATCTTTAACGACTGCCTAATTAGCATACATCCGGACAGTCAATCATGATTGGCTATAACATACAATATTTACGTACTACCATCTACATCCATATTGATTTTCAGCCACTCAAATTCCAATACACTTTCGTAAAATGAAAATTTGCATTGCATGGTTAACCTTTGGAAGTCAGTGTATCTGATGAATCGGAATTTGAAATAACTGAAATTGTTTTAAAAAGAGGGAAGATAATATAAAAAAAATATTCCAATTTTTGACTATTTTGAGGCCCATAACATTAACTACAGTGATAATTTAGATGCAATCAGAAAAGTTCTATGTAACTGTGTGTTAATTCAAACATTTAAAAAAAATTAATTTTTTTTAACAAAAATGAAAGAGCGATACATTCTAACCTTGCTATAACGATTTTTTTATTTCATGATATGTTGATAGATAAGTCGTTCTTGTATATTTCATAAAACAATTTGTTTTTTATTTATTTGTTTTTTTGTAAATTATACAGTTTTGATAGATTAATAGAATATATTTATTTCATCTAAACTGGACCACAAACCACACACTCCCAGGCGAGCATGTGACCAGCTTTCATAATTTACTCAATACCTCACACCCTAAGATGTTTCACATAAAAAATATTTATGAATGAACAAGTCTGGACTGTGAACTTTTTTCTGTATTAATCCCTACTTTATTAAATATTAGTTTTTCATATCCATTGTTTTTAGTAAATATTTTATTTCCTCAATACTATTTTTTTTTTAATTTTTAATATCTAAATATTCCAAAATTAAAATATTTTTAAATAATTTTATTTATTTTACAGTAGTAATCATTATTTCTACTAACTCCATAGCCATAGAACAAACATGAATTTGAAAAACAAATCAATATCAGCTACTTTAAAGCATGATTAGAATAGTAATTGCCCCCCCCCCCCTCCTCCCAAGAAGAGTAAGAACCAGAAATTTTTTAAATATAGAACTTAAAAAGTCTCTTTGTTAACATTTTAGACGGAACTTGTTTGAATTTCCCATTACTATGAAAGAATAGTTGATAAAACTTTTATCCATGGAATATTTTTTAATGTATTTTTCTTTATTGACTATTCATTTTATTTAAAGGAACTATGTTTACACTTCTCAAGACCCAAAAGATCAATTGCTGTTGGGGTAAGTTACACTCTGACTATTTGACTGTAATTGGAATATTCTATTTCATAATTCTTTAATGCTATTGTTTATCAATAAATGATACTTGCAGCATATTTATTTCAAATTCACTTATTACTTTACCTATATATATATATATATATATATATATATATAGTATAATGTATGGAAAAAGTACCGTGACAAGTGTCAAAATTTTGAATGTGTTTTCAATGTATTTATACATTTGAAGCAACTCTGAACTTGAATCAAATATTTTTGAGGTGATGTTAGTAGGTATGTGTGTTCATGAGTTTGTTATCTTATGAACAAATGGAGCCTTTTTAATGTAAATTTGTGTAATGGTTACAATAAGTGAGCTGTGGAATCCTTATTGATTTCAAAAGTGATCAAATGCTCAGACCCTCCTCTTCCCAAATTTTTGAAAAAAAATCCGAGCATTCAATACTGTTGAATAAATAATTATTTTATACATAGTTATGTTTAAAAAATGGATGGAGCTAACTTTAGAATGTTAGCATAACTGTTCTTGAGATATAACATGTTTTTAGATAAATTTCTCAAAAAGTTTAAAATTTAAACATTAAATGTAATGTAAGACAATTTTAATAAACTTTAATAACTCTTATGGGAAATAACTTGCATATATTGTTAAATATGGTCACATTCCATATGTAATATTTTGCGACAAATTCACTAACAATCTCATGAATGAAGCTTGTTCCACTTTTGTGATAATTCTGTATTTTGACACCAAACGCTTTGCCAGTAATTATTTGTTTCACGAGATATTAATTAAATGTCAGCTATGTCGTGATGTGAATTTCGCACAATGGTATGAATTCCTTTTGTTTCAACCAATAAAGTCAGTAAATATGCCCAAATTTCAATTTACATTGTTAATTTAATGCTTAATAATGTTATGGTGTGTCCTTTTTATTTCAATTTATACACACTTTTAGCAACTTTATGCATGATGATTAGATGGTTGTCATTGCCATAGTAATAGATTCACATTTCCAAATTAATTAATATAAAGTTTACATTATTGGCCTGAAAACATAAGTAGAATTTGGATTTAAAATTTTAAAAATCTATCAAATAAAACCACACATTTTGCATAATAAAAATTTAATTTTAAATTATTAAAAACGTTTAATATAAGAACCGTATTGCTTAGCATATTTTTTCTTATAGTTGTTAATTGTTAAGTTAGATTTGCACAAATATAAGTTTATTTGCCACTTCCCACAATAGTTTTTCATGTTCACTAAAAAAAGTGCAAAATATTAATTTACAATTCAATACTAAATATACTGTTCGTTGACCCTTTTTGATTCTTTTGCTGTGAAAGCTGTAAGTATTGCGAAAGTCATATGCTGCTCACATCAGATTTTTTAGAAAGTTATTACAGAATAACTAGTTAAATAGCAATAGTAAAAGTTGATAACTATTAAAAATGAAAAATTTTAATAACTTTTAAAAATATTTTATACATTTAAAAGCATGATACCTATTTACTCTACATATGAATAGGGAAGTGATATAAAATTTAGGCAATAGATATACCTATTTTAGGCACTCTGAAATAGAAATTAACTACTTTGACCATGTTTGTGTGTGTATCACCAAGTTCGTCAAATTTATTGCCAGCTGTTACACACAGATGGAGAGAACAGCTTTTTACACTGTTTTATTTAGGTTGTTTTCTCTGTTTGTATGGGTCAAATTTTGAAATCAAATTTTAACCCACTTCTATGGAGCCGATTTTCTTGAAATTTTACACACATGTCTTTTTTTTTTTCTCCCGGCCATCCATTTTGTTGCTCTAAGTCCTAGGACGAGTCGGCTGGCCTGGGCTTTCGACACATGTCTATTTGTGGCCAATGACTCTACCATGCTGAAAACACTGGTTCTTGTTAGATCACCGAAGTCAAGCAGCATTGGGCGTGGTTAGTACTTGGATGGGTGACCACCTGGGAACACCGCATGCTGTTGGCACATTTCGGATGCGGTAGCCCGGTGGTGTGCGCTCTGGATTTGTACGCTGCCACAACTGCCGCCGTGTTCATGCGGAGTACAATCACGTTAAACATGTGGGTCCGTAAGTCCTTCCGAGAGGTTGGTGGTAAGGGAAGGAGTGTACGGTCCCTGTGGATACCTCCCCCCCACTGGATTCCGATCGAAATTGGGTGACACTTCCCGGCCGTCCAAACAGTTACCTTACACCTTTCTGGTAGGTCGGACGGTCTGGGTCTCAACAACAACATGTCTATTTGTGATGACAATACAACATTTCATCAAATTTGTCCCTCCCTCCCCCTGGAATTGAAAGATGAATGATGTATTGAAAGATTTAAAATGCAATTCAAATATGTAAAAAAAAAAAAAAAAAGTAGCATAGTGAGGCTGGATATTGAACTTATTTTTAACTTTTACTTTACAATAATGGTTATTTATTCCATTGCTGTAACCTGTCATCCGATACAACCGGTAGACTTATTCAAATATGAACCAGTTATGGGGAATAAAATCACCTCCGCCAAACCCTGATATGAAGAAATTTCGAGTGTTTGGAATTTTCTAGTCAGTTACATCACTTGACCCATCCATGTACTAAATTGCAAGTTTTTACTCCTTCTAGAAGTGCATAAACATTTCTGAGACAGACATACATACATACAAATTTTCTCTTTTTCTCTTTTATATATATATTTCTGTTTGTTTGGGTCAAATCTTGAAATTAATTTGTAATCCACTTCTTGAAACCCAATTAATTTACAAAGCAGGACACCTCAGATTGAACAACTTATTAACAAACACTTCAGATCTTGCAGTAAAACTCACTATATTTTGAATCAAAAATATTAAATAGACAATTTTCACAAAATGACAGGGATTATCAAGGAAATTAAACTTAATTTTCCAAGATATTGCACCAAATTTGTCAAAGTAGATTAGAAAGACTGGATTTTCTTATATAGTACTAACAGTATACCTGTTCTTTGTATGGAATATATAAATATAATATAAAGAAAATTAAAATTTACAACTATGTGCAAATTCTTATAGTATTCTAAATGATATTGTTATTCAAAACATTGTATTAAATATTCAATTTAATTCTATAAAAAGTATAAGAATATTTATTTTGCTTATCTTCATGTGCAGATCTGAAGAAAACATCAGTTTGTAAACAAATTTATAAAAAAAATATATAATTAGAACAATATATGCCAAAATGAAAGTACTAAATGGTATTAGATATACCAGTATAACGTACATATACCAGTTGCAACAACCAACTAAACACAATATAAGAAATTGAAAAGTCTTTGCCA
>CATNUR010000230.1:0-17648 GCA_951213105.1 Amaurobius ferox | reverse complement strand
AGACTTCGCTAAAATGTGTACACTGCTGAAGTTGGCGCTAACTCGCCAGGGAATCATCGAATGGAGCTCAAACTTGGCACAGCTGTTCCAAATGAAGTCCCCTACAGAATGACACCATCGGTTTCCCAATCCGATAATTTGGGGGAGAGTTATGGCAATCTTTAGCCGATTAAAAGATTTAGACTTCGCTAAAATGTGTACACTGTTGAAGTTGGCGCTAACTCGCCAGGGAATCATCGAATGGAGCTCAAACTTGGCACAGCTGTTCCGAATGAAGTCCCCTACAGAATGACACCATCGGTTTCCCAATCCGATAATTTGGGGGAGAGTTATGGCAATCTTTAGCCGATTAAAAGATTTAGACTTCGCTAAAATGTGTACACTGCTGAAGTTGGCGCTAACTCGCCAGGGAATCATCGAATGGAGGTCAAACTTGGCACAGCTGTTCGGAATGAAGTTCCCTACAGAATGACACCATCGGTTTCCCAATCCGATAATTTGGGGGCGAGTTATGGCAATCTTTATCCGATTAAAAGATTTAGACTTCGCTAAAATGTGTACTTTGCTGAAGTTGGCGCTAACTCGCCAGGGAATCATCGAATGGAGCTCAAACTTGGCACAGCTGTTCGGAATGAAGTCCCCTACAGAATGACACCATCGGTTTCCCAATCCGATAATTTGGGGGCGAGTTATGGCAATCTTTAGCCGATTAAAAGATTTAGACTTCGCTAAAATGTGTACACTGCTGAAGTTGGCGCTAACTCGCCAGGGAATCATCGAATGGAGCTCAAACTTGGCACAGCTGTTCGGAATGAAGTCCCCTACAGAATGACGCCATCGGTTTCCCAATCCGATAATTTGGGGGCAAGTTATGGCAATCTTTAGCCGATTAAAAGATTTAGACTTCGCTAAAATGTGTACACTGCTGAAGTTGGCGCTAACTCGCCAGGGAATCATCAGATGGATCTCAAACTTGGCACAGCTGTTCGGAATGAAGTCCCCTACAGAATGACACCATCGGTTTCCCAATCCGATAATTTGGGGGCGAGTTATGGCAATCTTTAGCCGATTAAAAGATTTAGACTTCGCTAAAATGTGTACACTGCTGATGTGGGCGCTAACTCGCCAGGGAATCATCGAATGGAGCTCAAACTTGGCACAGCTGTTCGGAATGAAGTCCCCTACAGAATGACACCATCGGATTCCCAATCCGTTAATTTGGGGGCGAGTTATGGCAATCTTTAGCCGATTAAAAGATTTAGACTTCGCTAAAATGTGTACACTGCTGAAGTTGGCGCTAACTCGCCAGGGAATCATCGAATGGAGCTCAAACTTGGCATAGCTGTTCGGAATGAAGTCCCTTACAGAATGACACCATCGGTTTCCCAATCCGATAATTTGGGGGAGAGTTATGGCAATCTTTAGCCGATTAAAAGATTTAGACTTCGCTAAAATGTGTACACTGCTGAAGTTGGCGCTAACTCGCCAGGGAATCATCGAATGGAGCTCAAACTTGGCACAGCTGTTCGGAATGAAGTCCCCTACAGAATGACACCATCGGTTTCCCAATCCGATAATTTGGGGGCGAGTTATGGCAATCTTTAGCCGATTAAAAAATTTAGACTTCGCTAAAATGTGTACACTGCTGAAGTTGGCGCTAACTCGCCAGGGAATCATCGAATGGAGGTCAACTTGGCACAGCTGTTCGGAATGAAGTTCCCTACAGAATGACACCATCGGTTTCCCAATCCGATAATTTGGGGGCGAGTTATGGCAATCTTTATCCGATTAAAAGATTTAGACTTCGCTAAAATGTGTACACTGCTGAAGTTGGCGCTAACTCGCCAGGGAATCATCGAATGGAGCTCAAACTTGGCACAGCTGTTCGGAATGAAGTCCCCTACAGAATGACACCATCGGTTTCCCAATCCGATAATTTGGGGGCGAGTTATGGCAATCTTTAGCCGATTAAAAGATTTAGACTTCGCTAAAATGTTTACACTGCTGAAGTTGGCGCTAACTCGCCAGGGAATCATCGAATGGAGCTCAAACTTGGCACAGCTCTTCGGAATGAAGTCCCCTACAGAATGACGCCATCGGTTTCCCAATCCGATAATTTGGGGGAGAGTTATGGCAATCTTTAGCCGATTAAAAGATTTAGACTTCGCTAAAATGTGTACACTGCTGAAGTTGGCGCTAACTCGCCAGGGAATCATCGAATGGAGGTCAAACTTGGCACAGCTGTTCGGAATGAAGTTCCCTACAGAATGACACCATCGGTTTCCCAATCCGATAATTTGGGGGCGAGTTATGGCAATCTTTATCGGATTAAAAGATTTAGACTTCGCTAAAATGTGTACTTTGCTGAAGTTGGCGCTAACTCGCCAGGGAATCATCGAATGGAGCTCAAACTTGGCACAGCTGTTCGGAATGAAGTCCCCTACAGAATGACACCATCGGTTTCCCAATCCGATAATTTGGGGGCGAGTTATGGCAATCTTTAGCCGATTAAAAGATTTAGACTTCGCTAAAATGTGTACACTGCTGAAGTTGGCGCTAACTCGCCAGGGAATCATCGAATGGAGCTCAAACTTGGCACAGCTGTTCGGAATGAAGTCCCCTACAGAATGACGCCATCGGTTTCCCAATCCGATAATTTGGGGGCAAGTTATGGCAATCTTTAGCCGATTAAAAGATTTAGACTTCGCTAAAATGTGTACACTGCTGAAGTTGGCGCTAACTCGCCAGGGAATCATCAGATGGATCTCAAACTTGGCACAGCTGTTCGGAATGAAGTCCCCTACAGAATGACACCATCGGTTTCCCAATCCGATAATTTGGGGGCGAGTTATGGCAATCTTTAGCCGATTAAAAGATTTAGACTTCGCTAAAATGTGTACACTGCTGATGTGGGCGCTAACTCGCCAGGGAATCATCGAATGGAGCTCAAACTTGGCACAGCTGTTCGGAATGAAGTCCCCTACAGAATGACACCATCGGATTCCCAATCCGATAATTTGGGGGCGAGTTATGGCAATCTTTAGCCGATTAAAAGATTTAGACTTCGCTAAAATGTGTACACTGCTGAAGTTGGCGCTAACTCGCCAGGGAATCATCGAATGGAGCTCAAACTTGGCATAGCTGTTCCAAATGAAGTCCCCTACAGAATGACACCATCGGTTTCCCAATCCGATAATTTGGGGGCGAGTTATGGCAATCTTTAGCCGATTAAAAGATTTAGACTTCGCTAAAATGTGTACACTGCTGAAGTTGGCGCTAACTCGCCAGGGAATCATCGGATCGAGCTCAAACTTGGCACAGCTGTTCGGAATGAAGTTCCCTACAGAATGACACCATCGGTTTCCCAATCCGATAATTTGGGGGCGAGTTATGGCAATCTTTAGCCGATTAAAAGATTTAGACTTCGCTAAAATGTGGACACTGCTGAAGTTGGCGCTAACTCGCCAGGGAATCATCGGATCGAGCTCAAACTTGGCACAGCTGTTCGGAATGAAGTTCCCTACAGAATGACACCATCGGTTTCCCAATCCGATAATTTGGGGGCGAGTTATGGCAATCTTTAGCCGATTAAAAAATTTAGACTTCGCTAAAATGTGTTCACTGCTGAAGTTGGCGCTAACTCGCCAGGGAATCATCGAATGGAGCTCAAACTTGGCACAGCTGTTCGGAATGAAGTCCCCTACAGAATGACACCATCGGTTTCCCAATCCGATAATTTGGGGGCGAGTTATGGCAATCTTTAGCCGATTAAAAGATTTAGACTTCGCTAAAATGTGTACACTGCTGAAGTTGGCGCTAACTCGCCAGGGAATCATCGAATGGAGCTCAAACTTGGCACAGCTGTTCGGAATGAAGTCCCCTACAGAATGACATCATCGGTTTCCCAATCCGATAATTCGGGGGCGAGTTATGGCAATCTTTAGCCGATTAAAAGATTTAGACTTCGCTAAAATGTGTACACTGCTGAAGTTGGCGCTAACTCGCCAGGGAATCATCGAATGGAGCTCAAACTTGGCACAGCTGTTCGGAATGAAGTCCCCTACAGAATGACACCATCGGTTTCCCAATCCGATAATTTGGGGGCGAGTTATGGCAATCTTTAGCCGATTAAAAGATTTAGACTTCGCTAAAATGTGTACACTGCTGAAGTTGGCGCTAACTCGCCAGGGAATCATCGAATGGAGCTCAAACTTGGCACAGCTGTTCGGAATGAAGTCCCCTACAGAATGACATCATCGGTTTCCCAATCCGATAATTCGGGGGCGAGTTATGGCAATCTTTAGCCGATTAAAAGATTTAGACTTCGCTAAAATGTGTACACTGCTGAAGTTGGCGCTAACTCGCCAGGGAATCATCGAATGGAGCTCAAACTTGGCACAGCTGTTCGGAATGAAGTCCCCTACAGAATGACGCCATCGGTTTCCCAATCCGATAATTTGGGGGAGAGTTATGGCAATCTTTAGCCGATTAAAAGATTTAGACTTCGCTAAAATGTGTACACTGCTGAAGTTGGCGCTAACTCGCCAGGGAATCATCGAATGGAGGTCAAACTTGGCACAGCTGTTCGGAATGAAGTTCCCTACAGAATGACACCATCGGTTTCCCAATCCGATAATTTGGGGGCGAGTTATGGCAATCTTTATCCGATTAAAAGATTTAGACTTCGCTAAAATGTGTACTTTGCTGAAGTTGGCGCTAACTCGCCAGGGAATCATCGAATGGAGCTCAAACTTGGCACAGCTGTTCGGAATGAAGTCCCCTACAGAATGACACCATCGGTTTCCCAATCCGATAATTTGGGGGCGAGTTATGGCAATCTTTAGCCGATTAAAAGATTTAGACTTCGCTAAAATGTGTACACTGCTGAAGTTGGCGCTAACTCGCCAGGGAATCATCGAATGGAGCTCAAACTTGGCACAGCTGTTCGGAATGAAGTCCCCTACAGAATGACGCCATCGGTTTCCCAATCCGATAATTTGGGGGCAAGTTATGGCAATCTTTAGCCGATTAAAAGATTTAGACTTCGCTAAAATGTGTACACTGCTGAAGTTGGCGCTAACTCGCCAGGGAATCATCGAATGGAGCTCAAACTTGGCATAGCTGTTCGGAATGAAGTCCCCTACAGAATGACACCATCGGTTTCCCAATCCGATAATTTGGGGGAGAGTTATGGCAATCTTTAGCCGATTAAAAGATTTAGACTTCGCTAAAATGTGTACACTGCTGAAGTTGGCGCTAACTCGCCAGGGAATCATCGAATGGAGCTCAAACTTGGCACAGCTGTTCCAAATGAAGTCCCCTACAGAATGACACCATCGGTTTCCCAATCCGATAATTTGGGGGAGAGTTATGGCAATCTTTAGCCGATTAAAAGATTTAGACTTCGCTAAAATGTGTACACTGCTGAAGTTGGCGCTAACTCGCCAGGGAATCATCGAATGGAGGTCAACTTAGCACAGCTGTTCCGAATGAAGTTCCCTACAGAATGACACCATCGGTTTCCCAATCCGATAATTTGGGGGCGAGTTATGGCAATCTTTATCCGATTAAAAGATTTAGACTTCGCTAAAATGTGTACACTGCTGAAGTTGGCGCTAACTCGCCAGGGAATCATCGAATGGAGCTCAAACTTGGCACAGCTGTTCGGAATGAAGTCCCCTACAGAATGACACCATCGGTTTCCCAATCCGATAATTTGGGGGCGAGTTATGGCAATCTTTAGCCGATTAAAAGATTTAGACTTCGCTAAAATGTTTACACTGCTGAAGTTGGCGCTAACTCGCCAGGGAATCATCGAATGGAGCTCAAACTTGGCACAGCTGTTCGGAATGAAGTCCCCTACAGAATGACGCCATCGGTTTCCCAATCCGATAATTTGGGGGCAAGTTATGGCAATCTTTAGCCGATTAAAAGATTTAGACTTCGCTAAAATGTGTACACTGCTGAAGTTGGCGTTAACTCGCCAGGGAATCATCGAATGGAGCTCAAACTTGGCACAGCTGTTCGGAATGAAGTCCCCTACAGAATGAAACCATCGGTTTCCCAATCCGATAATTTGGGGGCGAGTTATTTCAATCTTTAGCCGATTAAAAGATTTAGACTTCGCTAAAATGTGTACACTGCTGAAGTTGGCGCTAACTCGCCAGGGAATCATCGGATCGAGCTCAAACTTGGCACAGCTGTTCGGAATGAAGTCCCCTACAGAATGACACCATCGGTTTCCCAATCCGATAATTTGGGGGCGAGTTATGGCAATCTTTAGCCGATTAAAAGATTTAGACTTCGCTAAAATGTGTACACTGCTGAAGTTGGCGCTAACTCGCTAGGGAATCATCGAATGGAGCTCAAACTTGGAACAGCTGTTCGGAATGAAGTCCCCTACAGAATGACACCATCGGTTTCCCAATCCGATAATTTGGGGGCGAGTTATGGCAATCTTTAGCCGATTAAAAGATTTAGACTTCGCTAAAATATGTACACTGCTGAAGTTGGCGCTAACTCGCCAGGGAATCATCGAATGGAGCTCAAACTTGGTACAGCTGTTCGGAATGAAGTCCCCTACAGAATGACATCATCGGTTTCCCAATCCGATAATTCGGGGGCGAGTTATGGCAATCTTTAGCCGATTAAAAGATTTAGACTTCGCTAAAATGTGTACACTGCTGAAGTTGGCGCTAACTCGCCAGGGAATCATCGGATCGAGCTCAAACTTGGCACAGCTGTTCGGAATGAAGTTCCCTACAGAATGACACCATCGGTTTCCCAATCCGATAATTTGGGGGCGAGTTATGGCAATCTTTAGCCGATTAAAAAATTTAGACTTCGCTAAAATGTGTTCACTGCTGAAGTTGGCGCTAACTCGCCAGGGAATCATCGAATGGAGCTCAAACTTGGCACAGCTGTTCGGAATGAAGTCCCCTACAGAATGACACCATCGGTTTCCCAATCCGATAATTTGGGGGCGAGTTATGGCAATCTTTAGCCGATTAAAAGATTTAGACTTCGCTAAAATGTGTACACTGCTGAAGTTGGCGCTAACTCGCCAGGGAATCATCGGATCGAGCTCAAACTTGGCACAGCTGTTCGGAATGAAGTTCCCTACAGAATGACACCATCGGTTTCCCAATCCGATAATTTGGGGGCGAGTTATGGCAATCTTTAGCCGATTAAAAAATTTAGACTTCGCTAAAATGTGTTCACTGCTGAAGTTGGCGCTAACTCGCCAGGGAATCATCGAATGGAGCTCAAACTTGGCACAGCTGTTCGGAATGAAGTCCCCTACAGAATGACACCATCGGTTTCCCAATCCGATAATTTGGGGGCGAGTTATGGCAATCTTTAGCCGATTAAAAGATTTAGACTTCGCTAAAATGTGTACACTGCTGAAGTTGGCGCTAACTCGCCAGGGAATCATCGAATGGAGCTCAAACTTGGCACAGCTGTTCGGAATGAAGTCCCCTACAGAATGACATCATCGGTTTCCCAATCCGATAATTCGGGGGCGAGTTATGGCAATCTTTAGCCGATTAAAAGATTTAGACTTCGCTAAAATGTGTACACTGCTGAAGTTGGCGCTAACTCGCCAGGGAATCATCGGATCGAGCTCAAACTTGGCACAGCTGTTCGGAATGAAGTTCCCTACAGAATGACACCATCGGTTTCCCAATCCGATAATTTGGGGGCGAGTTATGGCAATCTTTAGCCGATTAAAAGATTTAGACTTCGCTAAAATGTGTACACTGCTGAAGTTGGCGCTAACTCGCCAGGGAATCATCGAATGGACCTCAAACTTGGCACAGCTGTTCGGAATGAAGTCCCCTACAGAATGACGCCATCGGTTTCCCAATCCGATAATTTGGGGGCAAGTTATGGCAATCTTTAGCCGATTAAAAGATTTAGACTTCGCTAAAATGTGTACACTGCTGAAGTTGGCGCTAACTCGCCAGGGAATCATCAGATGGATCTCAAACTTGGCACAGCTGTTCGGAATGAAGTCCCCTACAGAATGACACCATCGGTTTCCCAATCCGATAATTTGGGGGCGAGTTATGGCAATCTTTAGCCGATTAAAAGATTTAGACTTCGCTAAAATGTGTACACTGCTGAAGTTGGCGCTAACTCGCCAGGGAATCATCGAATGGAGCTCAAACTTGGCACAGCTGTTCGGAATGAAGTCCCCTACAGAATGACACCATCGGTTTCCCAATCCGATAATTTGGGGGCGAGTTATGGCAATCTTTAGCCGATTAAAAGATTTAGACTTCGCTAAAATGTGTACACTGATGAAGTTGGCGCTAACTCGCCAGGGAATCATCGAATGGAGCTCAAACTTGGCACAGCTGTTCGGAATGAAGTCCCCTACAGTATGACACCATCGGTTTCCCAATCCGATAATTTGGGGGAGAGTTATGGCAATCTTTAGCCGATTAAAAGATTTAGACTTCGCTAAAATGTGTACACTGCTGAAGTTGGCGCTAACTCGCCAGGGAATCATCGAATGGAGGTCAAACTTGGCACAGCTGTTCGGAATGAAGTTCCCTACAGAATGACACCATCGGTTTCCCAATCCGATAATTTGGGGGCGAGTTATGGCAATCTTTATCCGATTAAAAGATTTAGACTTCGCTAAAATGTGTACTTTGCTGAAGTTGGCGCTAACTCGCCAGGGAATCATCGAATGGAGCTCAAACTTGGCACAGCTGTTCGGAATGAAGTCCCCTACAGAATGACACCATCGGTTTCCCAATCCGATAATTTGGGGGCGAGTTATGGCAATCTTTAGCCGATTAAAAGATTTAGACTTCGCTAAAATGTGTACACTGCTGAAGTTGGCGCTAACTCGCCAGGGAATCATCGAATGGAGCTCAAACTTGGCACAGCTGTTCGGAATGAAGTCCCCTACAGAATGACGCCATCGGTTTCCCAATCCGATAATTTGGGGGCAAGTTATGGCAATCTTTAGCCGATTAAAAGATTTAGACTTCGCTAAAATGTGTACACTGCTGAAGTTGGCGCTAACTCGCCAGGGAATCATCGAATGGAGCTCAAACTTGGCATAGCTGTTCGGAATGAAGTCCCCTACAGAATGACACCATCGGTTTCCCAATCCGATAATTTGGGGGAGAGTTATGGCAATCTTTAGCCGATTAAAAGATTTAGACTTCGCTAAAATGTGTACACTGCTGAAGTTGGCGCTAACTCGCCAGGGAATCATCGAATGGAGCTCAAACTTGGCACAGCTGTTCCAAATGAAGTCCCCTACAGAATGACACCATCGGTTTCCCAATCCGATAATTTGGGGGAGAGTTATGGCAATCTTTAGCCGATTAAAAGATTTAGACTTCGCTAAAATGTGTACACTGCTGAAGTTGGCGCTAACTCGCCAGGGAATCATCGAATGGAGGTCAACTTAGCACAGCTGTTCCGAATGAAGTTCCCTACAGAATGACACCATCGGTTTCCCAATCCGATAATTTGGGGGCGAGTTATGGCAATCTTTATCCGATTAAAAGATTTAGACTTCGCTAAAATGTGTACACTGCTGAAGTTGGCGCTAACTCGCCAGGGAATCATCGAATGGAGCTCAAACTTGGCACAGCTGTTCGGAATGAAGTCCCCTACAGAATGACACCATCGGTTTCCCAATCCGATAATTTGGGGGCGAGTTATGGCAATCTTTAGCCGATTAAAAGATTTAGACTTCGCTAAAATGTTTACACTGCTGAAGTTGGCGCTAACTCGCCAGGGAATCATCGAATGGAGCTCAAACTTGGCACAGCTGTTCGGAATGAAGTCCCCTACAGAATGACGCCATCGGTTTCCCAATCCGATAATTTGGGGGCAAGTTATGGCAATCTTTAGCCGATTAAAAGATTTAGACTTCGCTAAAATGTGTACACTGCTGAAGTTGGCGTTAACTCGCCAGGGAATCATCGAATGGAGCTCAAACTTGGCACAGCTGTTCGGAATGAAGTCCCCTACAGAATGAAACCATCGGTTTCCCAATCCGATAATTTGGGGGCGAGTTATTTCAATCTTTAGCCGATTAAAAGATTTAGACTTCGCTAAAATGTGTACACTGCTGAAGTTGGCGCTAACTCGCCAGGGAATCATCGGATCGAGCTCAAACTTGGCACAGCTGTTCGGAATGAAGTCCCCTACAGAATGACACCATCGGTTTCCCAATCCGATAATTTGGGGGCGAGTTATGGCAATCTTTAGCCGATTAAAAGATTTAGACTTCGCTAAAATGTGTACACTGCTGAAGTTGGCGCTAACTCGCTAGGGAATCATCGAATGGAGCTCAAACTTGGAACAGCTGTTCGGAATGAAGTCCCCTACAGAATGACACCATCGGTTTCCCAATCCGATAATTTGGGGGCGAGTTATGGCAATCTTTAGCCGATTAAAAGATTTAGACTTCGCTAAAATATGTACACTGCTGAAGTTGGCGCTAACTCGCCAGGGAATCATCGAATGGAGCTCAAACTTGGTACAGCTGTTCGGAATGAAGTCCCCTACAGAATGACATCATCGGTTTCCCAATCCGATAATTCGGGGGCGAGTTATGGCAATCTTTAGCCGATTAAAAGATTTAGACTTCGCTAAAATGTGTACACTGCTGAAGTTGGCGCTAACTCGCCAGGGAATCATCGGATCGAGCTCAAACTTGGCACAGCTGTTCGGAATGAAGTTCCCTACAGAATGACACCATCGGTTTCCCAATCCGATAATTTGGGGGCGAGTTATGGCAATCTTTAGCCGATTAAAAAATTTAGACTTCGCTAAAATGTGTTCACTGCTGAAGTTGGCGCTAACTCGCCAGGGAATCATCGAATGGAGCTCAAACTTGGCACAGCTGTTCGGAATGAAGTCCCCTACAGAATGACACCATCGGTTTCCCAATCCGATAATTTGGGGGCGAGTTATGGCAATCTTTAGCCGATTAAAAGATTTAGACTTCGCTAAAATGTGTACACTGCTGAAGTTGGCGCTAACTCGCCAGGGAATCATCGGATCGAGCTCAAACTTGGCACAGCTGTTCGGAATGAAGTTCCCTACAGAATGACACCATCGGTTTCCCAATCCGATAATTTGGGGGCGAGTTATGGCAATCTTTAGCCGATTAAAAAATTTAGACTTCGCTAAAATGTGTTCACTGCTGAAGTTGGCGCTAACTCGCCAGGGAATCATCGGATCGAGCTCAAACTTGGCACAGCTGTTCGGAATGAAGTTCCCTACAGAATGACACCATCGGTTTCCCAATCCGATAATTTGGGGGCGAGTTATGGCAATCTTTAGCCGATTAAAAGATTTAGACTTCGCTAAAATGTGTACACTGCTGAAGTTGGCGCTAACTCGCCAGGGAATCATCGAATGGACCTCAAACTTGGCACAGCTGTTCGGAATGAAGTCCCCTACAGAATGACGCCATCGGTTTCCCAATCCGATAATTTGGGGGCAAGTTATGGCAATCTTTAGCCGATTAAAAGATTTAGACTTCGCTAAAATGTGTACACTGCTGAAGTTGGCGCTAACTCGCCAGGGAATCATCAGATGGATCTCAAACTTGGCACAGCTGTTCGGAATGAAGTCCCCTACAGAATGACACCATCGGTTTCCCAATCCGATAATTTGGGGGCGAGTTATGGCAATCTTTAGCCGATTAAAAGATTTAGACTTCGCTAAAATGTGTACACTGCTGAAGTTGGCGCTAACTCGCCAGGGAATCATCGAATGGAGCTCAAACTTGGCACAGCTGTTCGGAATGAAGTCCCCTACAGAATGACACCATCGGTTTCCCAATCCGATAATTTGGGGGCGAGTTATGGCAATCTTTAGCCGATTAAAAGATTTAGACTTCGCTAAAATGTGTACACTGATGAAGTTGGCGCTAACTCGCCAGGGAATCATCGAATGGAGCTCAAACTTGGCACAGCTGTTCGGAATGAAGTCCCCTACAGTATGACACCATCGGTTTCCCAATCCGATAATTTGGGGGCGAGTTATGGCAATCTTTAGCCAATTAAAAGATTTAGACTTCGCTAAAATGTGTACACTGCTGAAGTTGGCGCTAACTCGCCAGGGAATCATCGAATGGAGCTCAAACTTGGCACAGCTGTTCCAAATGAAGTCCCCTACAGAATGACACCATCGGTTTCCCAATCCGATAATTTGGGGGAGAGTTATGGCAATCTTTAGCCGATTAAAAGATTTAGACTTCGCTAAAATGTGTACACTGTTGAAGTTGGCGCTAACTCGCCAGGGAATCATCGAATGGAGCTCAAACTTGGCACAGCTGTTCCGAATGAAGTCCCCTACAGAATGACACCATCGGTTTCCCAATCCGATAATTTGGGGGAGAGTTATGGCAATCTTTAGCCGATTAAAAGATTTAGACTTCGCTAAAATGTGTACACTGCTGAAGTTGGCGCTAACTCGCCAGGGAATCATCGAATGGAGGTCAAACTTGGCACAGCTGTTCGGAATGAAGTTCCCTACAGAATGACACCATCGGTTTCCCAATCCGATAATTTGGGGGCGAGTTATGGCAATCTTTATCCGATTAAAAGATTTAGACTTCGCTAAAATGTGTACTTTGCTGAAGTTGGCGCTAACTCGCCAGGGAATCATCGAATGGAGCTCAAACTTGGCACAGCTGTTCGGAATGAAGTCCCCTACAGAATGACACCATCGGTTTCCCAATCCGATAATTTGGGGGCGAGTTATGGCAATCTTTAGCCGATTAAAAGATTTAGACTTCGCTAAAATGTGTACACTGCTGAAGTTGGCGCTAACTCGCCAGGGAATCATCGAATGGAGCTCAAACTTGGCACAGCTGTTCGGAATGAAGTCCCCTACAGAATGACGCCATCGGTTTCCCAATCCGATAATTTGGGGGCAAGTTATGGCAATCTTTAGCCGATTAAAAGATTTAGACTTCGCTAAAATGTGTACACTGCTGAAGTTGGCGCTAACTCGCCAGGGAATCATCAGATGGATCTCAAACTTGGCACAGCTGTTCGGAATGAAGTCCCCTACAGAATGACACCATCGGTTTCCCAATCCGATAATTTGGGGGCGAGTTATGGCAATCTTTAGCCGATTAAAAGATTTAGACTTCGCTAAAATGTGTACACTGCTGATGTGGGCGCTAACTCGCCAGGGAATCATCGAATGGAGCTCAAACTTGGCACAGCTGTTCGGAATGAAGTCCCCTACAGAATGACACCATCGGATTCCCAATCCGTTAATTTGGGGGCGAGTTATGGCAATCTTTAGCCGATTAAAAGATTTAGACTTCGCTAAAATGTGTACACTGCTGAAGTTGGCGCTAACTCGCCAGGGAATCATCGAATGGAGCTCAAACTTGGCATAGCTGTTCGGAATGAAGTCCCTTACAGAATGACACCATCGGTTTCCCAATCCGATAATTTGGGGGAGAGTTATGGCAATCTTTAGCCGATTAAAAGATTTAGACTTCGCTAAAATGTGTACACTGCTGAAGTTGGCGCTAACTCGCCAGGGAATCATCGAATGGAGCTCAAACTTGGCACAGCTGTTCGGAATGAAGTCCCCTACAGAATGACACCATCGGTTTCCCAATCCGATAATTTGGGGGCGAGTTATGGCAATCTTTAGCCGATTAAAAAATTTAGACTTCGCTAAAATGTGTACACTGCTGAAGTTGGCGCTAACTCGCCAGGGAATCATCGAATGGAGGTCAACTTGGCACAGCTGTTCGGAATGAAGTTCCCTACAGAATGACACCATCGGTTTCCCAATCCGATAATTTGGGGGCGAGTTATGGCAATCTTTATCCGATTAAAAGATTTAGACTTCGCTAAAATGTGTACACTGCTGAAGTTGGCGCTAACTCGCCAGGGAATCATCGAATGGAGCTCAAACTTGGCACAGCTGTTCGGAATGAAGTCCCCTACAGAATGACACCATCGGTTTCCCAATCCGATAATTTGGGGGCGAGTTATGGCAATCTTTAGCCGATTAAAAGATTTAGACTTCGCTAAAATGTTTACACTGCTGAAGTTGGCGCTAACTCGCCAGGGAATCATCGAATGGAGCTCAAACTTGGCACAGCTCTTCGGAATGAAGTCCCCTACAGAATGACGCCATCGGTTTCCCAATCCGATAATTTGGGGGAGAGTTATGGCAATCTTTAGCCGATTAAAAGATTTAGACTTCGCTAAAATGTGTACACTGCTGAAGTTGGCGCTAACTCGCCAGGGAATCATCGAATGGAGGTCAAACTTGGCACAGCTGTTCGGAATGAAGTTCCCTACAGAATGACACCATCGGTTTCCCAATCCGATAATTTGGGGGCGAGTTATGGCAATCTTTATCGGATTAAAAGATTTAGACTTCGCTAAAATGTGTACTTTGCTGAAGTTGGCGCTAACTCGCCAGGGAATCATCGAATGGAGCTCAAACTTGGCACAGCTGTTCGGAATGAAGTCCCCTACAGAATGACACCATCGGTTTCCCAATCCGATAATTTGGGGGCGAGTTATGGCAATCTTTAGCCGATTAAAAGATTTAGACTTCGCTAAAATGTGTACACTGCTGAAGTTGGCGCTAACTCGCCAGGGAATCATCGAATGGAGCTCAAACTTGGCACAGCTGTTCGGAATGAAGTCCCCTACAGAATGACGCCATCGGTTTCCCAATCCGATAATTTGGGGGCAAGTTATGGCAATCTTTAGCCGATTAAAAGATTTAGACTTCGCTAAAATGTGTACACTGCTGAAGTTGGCGCTAACTCGCCAGGGAATCATCAGATGGATCTCAAACTTGGCACAGCTGTTCGGAATGAAGTCCCCTACAGAATGACACCATCGGTTTCCCAATCCGATAATTTGGGGGCGAGTTATGGCAATCTTTAGCCGATTAAAAGATTTAGACTTCGCTAAAATGTGTACACTGCTGATGTGGGCGCTAACTCGCCAGGGAATCATCGAATGGAGCTCAAACTTGGCACAGCTGTTCGGAATGAAGTCCCCTACAGAATGACACCATCGGATTCCCAATCCGATAATTTGGGGGCGAGTTATGGCAATCTTTAGCCGATTAAAAGATTTAGACTTCGCTAAAATGTGTACACTGCTGAAGTTGGCGCTAACTCGCCAGGGAATCATCGAATGGAGCTCAAACTTGGCATAGCTGTTCCAAATGAAGTCCCCTACAGAATGACACCATCGGTTTCCCAATCCGATAATTTGGGGGCGAGTTATGGCAATCTTTAGCCGATTAAAAGATTTAGACTTCGCTAAAATGTGTACACTGCTGAAGTTGGCGCTAACTCGCCAGGGAATCATCGGATCGAGCTCAAACTTGGCACAGCTGTTCGGAATGAAGTTCCCTACAGAATGACACCATCGGTTTCCCAATCCGATAATTTGGGGGCGAGTTATGGCAATCTTTAGCCGATTAAAAGATTTAGACTTCGCTAAAATGTGGACACTGCTGAAGTTGGCGCTAACTCGCCAGGGAATCATCGGATCGAGCTCAAACTTGGCACAGCTGTTCGGAATGAAGTTCCCTACAGAATGACACCATCGGTTTCCCAATCCGATAATTTGGGGGCGAGTTATGGCAATCTTTAGCCGATTAAAAAATTTAGACTTCGCTAAAATGTGTTCACTGCTGAAGTTGGCGCTAACTCGCCAGGGAATCATCGAATGGAGCTCAAACTTGGCACAGCTGTTCGGAATGAAGTCCCCTACAGAATGACACCATCGGTTTCCCAATCCGATAATTTGGGGGCGAGTTATGGCAATCTTTAGCCGATTAAAAGATTTAGACTTCGCTAAAATGTGTACACTGCTGAAGTTGGCGCTAACTCGCCAGGGAATCATCGAATGGAGCTCAAACTTGGCACAGCTGTTCGGAATGAAGTCCCCTACAGAATGACATCATCGGTTTCCCAATCCGATAATTCGGGGGCGAGTTATGGCAATCTTTAGCCGATTAAAAGATTTAGACTTCGCTAAAATGTGTACACTGCTGAAGTTGGCGCTAACTCGCCAGGGAATCATCGAATGGAGCTCAAACTTGGCACAGCTGTTCGGAATGAAGTCCCCTACAGAATGACACCATCGGTTTCCCAATCCGATAATTTGGGGGCGAGTTATGGCAATCTTTAGCCGATTAAAAGATTTAGACTTCGCTAAAATGTGTACACTGCTGAAGTTGGCGCTAACTCGCCAGGGAATCATCGAATGGAGCTCAAACTTGGCACAGCTGTTCGGAATGAAGTCCCCTACAGAATGACATCATCGGTTTCCCAATCCGATAATTCGGGGGCGAGTTATGGCAATCTTTAGCCGATTAAAAGATTTAGACTTCGCTAAAATGTGTACACTGCTGAAGTTGGCGCTAACTCGCCAGGGAATCATCGGATCGAGCTCAAACTTGGCACAGCTGTTCGGAATGAAGTTCCCTACAGAATGACACCATCGGTTTCCCAATCCGATAATTTGGGGGCGAGTTATGGCAATCTTTAGCCGATTAAAAGATTTAGACTTCGCTAAAATGTGTACACTGCTGAAGTTGGCGCTAACTCGCCAGGGAATCATCGAATGGACCTCAAACTTGGCACAGCTGTTCGGAATGAAGTCCCCTACAGAATGACGCCATCGGTTTCCCAATCCGATAATTTGGGGGCAAGTTATGGCAATCTTTAGCCGATTAAAAGATTTAGACTTCGCTAAAATGTGTACACTGCTGAAGTTGGCGCTAACTCGCCAGGGAATCATCAGATGGATCTCAAACTTGGCACAGCTGTTGGGAATGAAGTCCCCTACAGAATGACACCATCGGTTTCCCAATCCGATAATTTGGGGGCGAGTTATGGCAATCTTTAGCCGATTAAAAGATTTAGACTTCGCTAAAATGTGTACACTGCTGAAGTTGGCGCTAACTCGCCAGGGAATCATCGAATGGAGCTCAAACTTGGCACAGCTGTTCGGAATGAAGTCCCCTACAGAATGACACCATCGGTTTCCCAATCCGATAATTTGGGGGCGAGTTATGGCAATCTTTAGCCGATTAAAAGATTTAGACTTCGCTAAAATGTGTACACTGATGAAGTTGGCGCTAACTCGCCAGGGAATCATCGAATGGAGCTCAAACTTGGCACAGCTGTTCGGAATGAAGTCCCCTACAGTATGACACCATCGGTTTCCCAATCCGATAATTTGGGGGCGAGTTATGGCAATCTTTAGCCAATTAAAAGATTTAGACTTCGCTAAAATGTGTACACTGCTGAAGTTGGCGCTAACTCGCCAGGGAATCATCGAATGGAGCTCAAACTTGGCACAGCTGTTCCAAATGAAGTCCCCTACAGAATGACACCATCGGTTTCCCAATCCGATAATTTGGGGGAGAGTTATGGCAATCTTTAGCCGATTAAAAGATTTAGACTTCGCTAAAATGTGTACACTGTTGAAGTTGGCGCTAACTCGCCAGGGAATCATCGAATGGAGCTCAAACTTGGCACAGCTGTTCCGAATGAAGTCCCCTACAGAATGACACCATCGGTTTCCCAATCCGATAATTTGGGGGAGAGTTATGGCAATCTTTAGCCGATTAAAAGATTTAGACTTCGCTAA
>CATNUR010000229.1:0-32379 GCA_951213105.1 Amaurobius ferox | reverse complement strand
TTAATTTTGATATGCCCTAAATAAGCTACATTCCGTACTTGGGTATACAGATGCATTTTTCAAGCAAGGAATCTCGAATCTCTTTCTTGGATATACAGATGCATTGTTCAAGCAGCGAAACTGGGAAAAGCGACTGCGGACTTTGCGCGCACGCCTCGAGGAGCAGACCGAGAGAAGCAATCTTCTTTATTTCACAAAATCTCGAATTTTCATTAATTTTGATATGCCCTAAATAAGCTACATTCCGTACTTGGGTATACAGATGCATTTTTCAAGCAAGGAATCTCGAATCTCTTTCTTGGATATACAGATGCATTGTTCAAGCAGCGAAACTGGGAAAAGCGACTGCGGACTTTGCGCGCACGCCTCGAGGAGCAGACCGAGAGAAGCAATCTTCTTTATTTCACAAAATCTCGAATTTTCATTAATTTTGATATGCCCTAAATAAGCTACATTCCGTACTTGGGTATACAGATGCATTTTTCAAGCAAGGAATCTCGAATCTCTTTCTTGGATATACAGATGCATTGTTCAAGCAGCGAAACTGGGAAAAGCGACTGCGGACTTTGCGCGCACGCCTCGAGGAGCAGACCGAGAGAAGCAATCTTCTTTATTTCACAAAATCTCGAATTTTCATTAATTTTGATATGCCCTAAATAAGCTACATTCCGTACTTGGGTATACAGATGCATTTTTCAAGCAAGGAATCTCGAATCTCTTTCTTGGATATACAGATGCATTGTTCAAGCAGCGAAACTGGGAAAAGCGACTGCGGACTTTGCGCGCACGCCTCGAGGAGCAGACCGAGAGAAGCAATCTTCTTTATTTCACAAAATCTCGAATTTTCATTAATTTTGATATGCCCTAAATAAGCTACATTCCGTACTTGGGTATACAGATGCATTTTTCAAGCAAGGAATCTCGAATCTCTTTCTTGGATATACAGATGCATTGTTCAAGCAGCGAAACTGGGAAAAGCGACTGCGGACTTTGCGCGCACGCCTCGAGGAGCAGACCGAGAGAAGCAATCTTCTTTATTTCACAAAATCTCGAATTTTCATTAATTTTGATATGCCCTAAATAAGCTACATTCCGTACTTGGGTATACAGATGCATTTTTCAAGCAAGGAATCTCGAATCTCTTTCTTGGATATACAGATGCATTGTTCAAGCAGCGAAACTGGGAAAAGCGACTGCGGACTTTGCGCGCACGCCTCGAGGAGCAGACCGAGAGAAGCAATCTTCTTTATTTCACAAAATCTCGAATTTTCATTAATTTTGATATGCCCTAAATAAGCTACATTCCGTACTTGGGTATACAGATGCATTTTTCAAGCAAGGAATCTCGAATCTCTTTCTTGGATATACAGATGCATTGTTCAAGCAGCGAAACTGGGAAAAGCGACTGCGGACTTTGCGCGCACGCCTCGAGGAGCAGACCGAGAGAAGCAATCTTCTTTATTTCACAAAATCTCGAATTTTCATTAATTTTGATATGCCCTAAATAAGCTACATTCCGTACTTGGGTATACAGATGCATTTTTCAAGCAAGGAATCTCGAATCTCTTTCTTGGATATACAGATGCATTGTTCAAGCAGCGAAACTGGGAAAAGCGACTGCGGACTTTGCGCGCACGCCTCGAGGAGCAGACCGAGAGAAGCAATCTTCTTTATTTCACAAAATCTCGAATTTTCATTAATTTTGATATGCCCTAAATAAGCTACATTCCGTACTTGGGTATACAGATGCATTTTTCAAGCAAGGAATCTCGAATCTCTTTCTTGGATATACAGATGCATTGTTCAAGCAGCGAAACTGGGAAAAGCGACTGCGGACTTTGCGCGCACGCCTCGAGGAGCAGACCGAGAGAAGCAATCTTCTTTATTTCACAAAATCTCGAATTTTCATTAATTTTGATATGCCCTAAATAAGCTACATTCCGTACTTGGGTATACAGATGCATTTTTCAAGCAAGGAATCTCGAATCTCTTTCTTGGATATACAGATGCATTGTTCAAGCAGCGAAACTGGGAAAAGCGACTGCGGACTTTGCGCGCACGCCTCGAGGAGCAGACCGAGAGAAGCAATCTTCTTTATTTCACAAAATCTCGAATTTTCATTAATTTTGATATGCCCTAAATAAGCTACATTCCGTACTTGGGTATACAGATGCATTTTTCAAGCAAGGAATCTCGAATCTCTTTCTTGGATATACAGATGCATTGTTCAAGCAGCGAAACTGGGAAAAGCGACTGCGGACTTTGCGCGCACGCCTCGAGGAGCAGACCGAGAGAAGCAATCTTCTTTATTTCACAAAATCTCGAATTTTCATTAATTTTGATATGCCCTAAATAAGCTACATTCCGTACTTGGGTATACAGATGCATTTTTCAAGCAAGGAATCTCGAATCTCTTTCTTGGATATACAGATGCATTGTTCAAGCAGCGAAACTGGGAAAAGCGACTGCGGACTTTGCGCGCACGCCTCGAGGAGCAGACCGAGAGAAGCAATCTTCTTTATTTCACAAAATCTCGAATTTTCATTAATTTTGATATGCCCTAAATAAGCTACATTCCGTACTTGGGTATACAGATGCATTTTTCAAGCAAGGAATCTCGAATCTCTTTCTTGGATATACAGATGCATTGTTCAAGCAGCGAAACTGGGAAAAGCGACTGCGGACTTTGCGCGCACGCCTCGAGGAGCAGACCGAGAGAAGCAATCTTCTTTATTTCACAAAATCTCGAATTTTCATTAATTTTGATATGCCCTAAATAAGCTACATTCCGTACTTGGGTATACAGATGCATTTTTCAAGCAAGGAATCTCGAATCTCTTTCTTGGATATACAGATGCATTGTTCAAGCAGCGAAACTGGGAAAAGCGACTGCGGACTTTGCGCGCACGCCTCGAGGAGCAGACCGAGAGAAGCAATCTTCTTTATTTCACAAAATCTCGAATTTTCATTAATTTTGATATGCCCTAAATAAGCTACATTCCGTACTTGGGTATACAGATGCATTTTTCAAGCAAGGAATCTCGAATCTCTTTCTTGGATATACAGATGCATTGTTCAAGCAGCGAAACTGGGAAAAGCGACTGCGGACTTTGCGCGCACGCCTCGAGGAGCAGACCGAGAGAAGCAATCTTCTTTATTTCACAAAATCTCGAATTTTCATTAATTTTGATATGCCCTAAATAAGCTACATTCCGTACTTGGGTATACAGATGCATTTTTCAAGCAAGGAATCTCGAATCTCTTTCTTGGATATACAGATGCATTGTTCAAGCAGCGAAACTGGGAAAAGCGACTGCGGACTTTGCGCGCACGCCTCGAGGAGCAGACCGAGAGAAGCAATCTTCTTTATTTCACAAAATCTCGAATTTTCATTAATTTTGATATGCCCTAAATAAGCTACATTCCGTACTTGGGTATACAGATGCATTTTTCAAGCAAGGAATCTCGAATCTCTTTCTTGGATATACAGATGCATTGTTCAAGCAGCGAAACTGGGAAAAGCGACTGCGGACTTTGCGCGCACGCCTCGAGGAGCAGACCGAGAGAAGCAATCTTCTTTATTTCACAAAATCTCGAATTTTCATTAATTTTGATATGCCCTAAATAAGCTACATTCCGTACTTGGGTATACAGATGCATTTTTCAAGCAAGGAATCTCGAATCTCTTTCTTGGATATACAGATGCATTGTTCAAGCAGCGAAACTGGGAAAAGCGACTGCGGACTTTGCGCGCACGCCTCGAGGAGCAGACCGAGAGAAGCAATCTTCTTTATTTCACAAAATCTCGAATTTTCATTAATTTTGATATGCCCTAAATAAGCTACATTCCGTACTTGGGTATACAGATGCATTTTTCAAGCAAGGAATCTCGAATCTCTTTCTTGGATATACAGATGCATTGTTCAAGCAGCGAAACTGGGAAAAGCGACTGCGGACTTTGCGCGCACGCCTCGAGGAGCAGACCGAGAGAAGCAATCTTCTTTATTTCACAAAATCTCGAATTTTCATTAATTTTGATATGCCCTAAATAAGCTACATTCCGTACTTGGGTATACAGATGCATTTTTCAAGCAAGGAATCTCGAATCTCTTTCTTGGATATACAGATGCATTGTTCAAGCAGCGAAACTGGGAAAAGCGACTGCGGACTTTGCGCGCACGCCTCGAGGAGCAGACCGAGAGAAGCAATCTTCTTTATTTCACAAAATCTCGAATTTTCATTAATTTTGATATGCCCTAAATAAGCTACATTCCGTACTTGGGTATACAGATGCATTTTTCAAGCAAGGAATCTCGAATCTCTTTCTTGGATATACAGATGCATTGTTCAAGCAGCGAAACTGGGAAAAGCGACTGCGGACTTTGCGCGCACGCCTCGAGGAGCAGACCGAGAGAAGCAATCTTCTTTATTTCACAAAATCTCGAATTTTCATTAATTTTGATATGCCCTAAATAAGCTACATTCCGTACTTGGGTATACAGATGCATTTTTCAAGCAAGGAATCTCGAATCTCTTTCTTGGATATACAGATGCATTGTTCAAGCAGCGAAACTGGGAAAAGCGACTGCGGACTTTGCGCGCACGCCTCGAGGAGCAGACCGAGAGAAGCAATCTTCTTTATTTCACAAAATCTCGAATTTTCATTAATTTTGATATGCCCTAAATAAGCTACATTCCGTACTTGGGTATACAGATGCATTTTTCAAGCAAGGAATCTCGAATCTCTTTCTTGGATATACAGATGCATTGTTCAAGCAGCGAAACTGGGAAAAGCGACTGCGGACTTTGCGCGCACGCCTCGAGGAGCAGACCGAGAGAAGCAATCTTCTTTATTTCACAAAATCTCGAATTTTCATTAATTTTGATATGCCCTAAATAAGCTACATTCCGTACTTGGGTATACAGATGCATTTTTCAAGCAAGGAATCTCGAATCTCTTTCTTGGATATACAGATGCATTGTTCAAGCAGCGAAACTGGGAAAAGCGACTGCGGACTTTGCGCGCACGCCTCGAGGAGCAGACCGAGAGAAGCAATCTTCTTTATTTCACAAAATCTCGAATTTTCATTAATTTTGATATGCCCTAAATAAGCTACATTCCGTACTTGGGTATACAGATGCATTTTTCAAGCAAGGAATCTCGAATCTCTTTCTTGGATATACAGATGCATTGTTCAAGCAGCGAAACTGGGAAAAGCGACTGCGGACTTTGCGCGCACGCCTCGAGGAGCAGACCGAGAGAAGCAATCTTCTTTATTTCACAAAATCTCGAATTTTCATTAATTTTGATATGCCCTAAATAAGCTACATTCCGTACTTGGGTATACAGATGCATTTTTCAAGCAAGGAATCTCGAATCTCTTTCTTGGATATACAGATGCATTGTTCAAGCAGCGAAACTGGGAAAAGCGACTGCGGACTTTGCGCGCACGCCTCGAGGAGCAGACCGAGAGAAGCAATCTTCTTTATTTCACAAAATCTCGAATTTTCATTAATTTTGATATGCCCTAAATAAGCTACATTCCGTACTTGGGTATACAGATGCATTTTTCAAGCAAGGAATCTCGAATCTCTTTCTTGGATATACAGATGCATTGTTCAAGCAGCGAAACTGGGAAAAGCGACTGCGGACTTTGCGCGCACGCCTCGAGGAGCAGACCGAGAGAAGCAATCTTCTTTATTTCACAAAATCTCGAATTTTCATTAATTTTGATATGCCCTAAATAAGCTACATTCCGTACTTGGGTATACAGATGCATTTTTCAAGCAAGGAATCTCGAATCTCTTTCTTGGATATACAGATGCATTGTTCAAGCAGCGAAACTGGGAAAAGCGACTGCGGACTTTGCGCGCACGCCTCGAGGAGCAGACCGAGAGAAGCAATCTTCTTTATTTCACAAAATCTCGAATTTTCATTAATTTTGATATGCCCTAAATAAGCTACATTCCGTACTTGGGTATACAG
The DNA here is from genome assembly GCA_951213105.1 of Amaurobius ferox. NCBI lineage: Eukaryota > Metazoa > Arthropoda > Arachnida > Araneae > Amaurobiidae > Amaurobius > Amaurobius ferox. The sequence continues at coordinate 26,393 of CATNUR010000229.1, read as the reverse complement.
ATGCATTTTTCAAGCAAGGAATCTCGAATCTCTTTCTTGGATATACAGATGCATTGTTCAAGCAGCGAAACTGGGAAAAGCGACTGCGGACTTTGCGCGCACGCCTCGAGGAGCAGACCGAGAGAAGCAATCTTCTTTATTTCACAAAATCTCGAATTTTCATTAATTTTGATATGCCCTAAATAAGCTACATTCCGTACTTGGGTATACAGATGCATTTTTCAAGCAAGGAATCTCGAATCTCTTTCTTGGATATACAGATGCATTGTTCAAGCAGCGAAACTGGGAAAAGCGACTGCGGACTTTGCGCGCACGCCTCGAGGAGCAGACCGAGAGAAGCAATCTTCTTTATTTCACAAAATCTCGAATTTTCATTAATTTTGATATGCCCTAAATAAGCTACATTCCGTACTTGGGTATACAGATGCATTTTTCAAGCAAGGAATCTCGAATCTCTTTCTTGGATATACAGATGCATTGTTCAAGCAGCGAAACTGGGAAAAGCGACTGCGGACTTTGCGCGCACGCCTCGAGGAGCAGACCGAGAGAAGCAATCTTCTTTATTTCACAAAATCTCGAATTTTCATTAATTTTGATATGCCCTAAATAAGCTACATTCCGTACTTGGGTATACAGATGCATTTTTCAAGCAAGGAATCTCGAATCTCTTTCTTGGATATACAGATGCATTGTTCAAGCAGCGAAACTGGGAAAAGCGACTGCGGACTTTGCGCGCACGCCTCGAGGAGCAGACCGAGAGAAGCAATCTTCTTTATTTCACAAAATCTCGAATTTTCATTAATTTTGATATGCCCTAAATAAGCTACATTCCGTACTTGGGTATACAGATGCATTTTTCAAGCAAGGAATCTCGAATCTCTTTCTTGGATATACAGATGCATTGTTCAAGCAGCGAAACTGGGAAAAGCGACTGCGGACTTTGCGCGCACGCCTCGAGGAGCAGACCGAGAGAAGCAATCTTCTTTATTTCACAAAATCTCGAATTTTCATTAATTTTGATATGCCCTAAATAAGCTACATTCCGTACTTGGGTATACAGATGCATTTTTCAAGCAAGGAATCTCGAATCTCTTTCTTGGATATACAGATGCATTGTTCAAGCAGCGAAACTGGGAAAAGCGACTGCGGACTTTGCGCGCACGCCTCGAGGAGCAGACCGAGAGAAGCAATCTTCTTTATTTCACAAAATCTCGAATTTTCATTAATTTTGATATGCCCTAAATAAGCTACATTCCGTACTTGGGTATACAGATGCATTTTTCAAGCAAGGAATCTCGAATCTCTTTCTTGGATATACAGATGCATTGTTCAAGCAGCGAAACTGGGAAAAGCGACTGCGGACTTTGCGCGCACGCCTCGAGGAGCAGACCGAGAGAAGCAATCTTCTTTATTTCACAAAATCTCGAATTTTCATTAATTTTGATATGCCCTAAATAAGCTACATTCCGTACTTGGGTATACAGATGCATTTTTCAAGCAAGGAATCTCGAATCTCTTTCTTGGATATACAGATGCATTGTTCAAGCAGCGAAACTGGGAAAAGCGACTGCGGACTTTGCGCGCACGCCTCGAGGAGCAGACCGAGAGAAGCAATCTTCTTTATTTCACAAAATCTCGAATTTTCATTAATTTTGATATGCCCTAAATAAGCTACATTCCGTACTTGGGTATACAGATGCATTTTTCAAGCAAGGAATCTCGAATCTCTTTCTTGGATATACAGATGCATTGTTCAAGCAGCGAAACTGGGAAAAGCGACTGCGGACTTTGCGCGCACGCCTCGAGGAGCAGACCGAGAGAAGCAATCTTCTTTATTTCACAAAATCTCGAATTTTCATTAATTTTGATATGCCCTAAATAAGCTACATTCCGTACTTGGGTATACAGATGCATTTTTCAAGCAAGGAATCTCGAATCTCTTTCTTGGATATACAGATGCATTGTTCAAGCAGCGAAACTGGGAAAAGCGACTGCGGACTTTGCGCGCACGCCTCGAGGAGCAGACCGAGAGAAGCAATCTTCTTTATTTCACAAAATCTCGAATTTTCATTAATTTTGATATGCCCTAAATAAGCTACATTCCGTACTTGGGTATACAGATGCATTTTTCAAGCAAGGAATCTCGAATCTCTTTCTTGGATATACAGATGCATTGTTCAAGCAGCGAAACTGGGAAAAGCGACTGCGGACTTTGCGCGCACGCCTCGAGGAGCAGACCGAGAGAAGCAATCTTCTTTATTTCACAAAATCTCGAATTTTCATTAATTTTGATATGCCCTAAATAAGCTACATTCCGTACTTGGGTATACAGATGCATTTTTCAAGCAAGGAATCTCGAATCTCTTTCTTGGATATACAGATGCATTGTTCAAGCAGCGAAACTGGGAAAAGCGACTGCGGACTTTGCGCGCACGCCTCGAGGAGCAGACCGAGAGAAGCAATCTTCTTTATTTCACAAAATCTCGAATTTTCATTAATTTTGATATGCCCTAAATAAGCTACATTCCGTACTTGGGTATACAGATGCATTTTTCAAGCAAGGAATCTCGAATCTCTTTCTTGGATATACAGATGCATTGTTCAAGCAGCGAAACTGGGAAAAGCGACTGCGGACTTTGCGCGCACGCCTCGAGGAGCAGACCGAGAGAAGCAATCTTCTTTATTTCACAAAATCTCGAATTTTCATTAATTTTGATATGCCCTAAATAAGCTACATTCCGTACTTGGGTATACAGATGCATTTTTCAAGCAAGGAATCTCGAATCTCTTTCTTGGATATACAGATGCATTGTTCAAGCAGCGAAACTGGGAAAAGCGACTGCGGACTTTGCGCGCACGCCTCGAGGAGCAGACCGAGAGAAGCAATCTTCTTTATTTCACAAAATCTCGAATTTTCATTAATTTTGATATGCCCTAAATAAGCTACATTCCGTACTTGGGTATACAGATGCATTTTTCAAGCAAGGAATCTCGAATCTCTTTCTTGGATATACAGATGCATTGTTCAAGCAGCGAAACTGGGAAAAGCGACTGCGGACTTTGCGCGCACGCCTCGAGGAGCAGACCGAGAGAAGCAATCTTCTTTATTTCACAAAATCTCGAATTTTCATTAATTTTGATATGCCCTAAATAAGCTACATTCCGTACTTGGGTATACAGATGCATTTTTCAAGCAAGGAATCTCGAATCTCTTTCTTGGATATACAGATGCATTGTTCAAGCAGCGAAACTGGGAAAAGCGACTGCGGACTTTGCGCGCACGCCTCGAGGAGCAGACCGAGAGAAGCAATCTTCTTTATTTCACAAAATCTCGAATTTTCATTAATTTTGATATGCCCTAAATAAGCTACATTCCGTACTTGGGTATACAGATGCATTTTTCAAGCAAGGAATCTCGAATCTCTTTCTTGGATATACAGATGCATTGTTCAAGCAGCGAAACTGGGAAAAGCGACTGCGGACTTTGCGCGCACCGCCTCGAGGAGCAGACCGAGAGAAGCAATCTTCTTTATTTCACAAAATCTCGAATTTTCATTAATTTTGATATGCCCTAAATAAGCTACATTCCGTACTTGGGTATACAGATGCATTTTTCAAGCAAGGAATCTCGAATCTCTTTCTTGGATATACAGATGCATTGTTCAAGCAGCGAAACTGGGAAAAGCGACTGCGGACTTTGCGCGCACGCCTCGAGGAGCAGACCGAGAGAAGCAATCTTCTTTATTTCACAAAATCTCGAATTTTCATTAATTTTGATATGCCCTAAATAAGCTACATTCCGTACTTGGGTATACAGATGCATTTTTCAAGCAAGGAATCTCGAATCTCTTTCTTGGATATACAGATGCATTGTTCAAGCAGCGAAACTGGGAAAAGCGACTGCGGACTTTGCGCGCACGCCTCGAGGAGCAGACCGAGAGAAGCAATCTTCTTTATTTCACAAAATCTCGAATTTTCATTAATTTTGATATGCCCTAAATAAGCTACATTCCGTACTTGGGTATACAGATGCATTTTTCAAGCAAGGAATCTCGAATCTCTTTCTTGGATATACAGATGCATTGTTCAAGCAGCGAAACTGGGAAAAGCGACTGCGGACTTTGCGCGCACGCCTCGAGGAGCAGACCGAGAGAAGCAATCTTCTTTATTTCACAAAATCTCGAATTTTCATTAATTTTGATATGCCCTAAATAAGCTACATTCCGTACTTGGGTATACAGATGCATTTTTCAAGCAAGGAATCTCGAATCTCTTTCTTGGATATACAGATGCATTGTTCAAGCAGCGAAACTGGGAAAAGCGACTGCGGACTTTGCGCGCACGCCTCGAGGAGCAGACCGAGAGAAGCAATCTTCTTTATTTCACAAATCTCGAATTTTCATTAATTTTGATATGCCCTAAATAAGCTACATTCCGTACTTGGGTATACAGATGCATTTTTCAAGCAAGGAATCTCGAATCTCTTTCTTGGATATACAGATGCATTGTTCAAGCAGCGAAACTGGGAAAAGCGACTGCGGACTTTGCGCGCACGCCTCGAGGAGCAGACCGAGAGAAGCAATCTTCTTTATTTCACAAAATCTCGAATTTTCATTAATTTTGATATGCCCTAAATAAGCTACATTCCGTACTTGGGTATACAGATGCATTTTTCAAGCAAGGAATCTCGAATCTCTTTCTTGGATATACAGATGCATTGTTCAAGCAGCGAAACTGGGAAAAGCGACTGCGGACTTTGCGCGCACGCCTCGAGGAGCAGACCGAGAGAAGCAATCTTCTTTATTTCACAAAATCTCGAATTTTCATTAATTTTGATATGCCCTAAATAAGCTACATTCCGTACTTGGGTATACAGATGCATTTTTCAAGCAAGGAATCTCGAATCTCTTTCTTGGATATACAGATGCATTGTTCAAGCAGCGAAACTGGGAAAAGCGACTGCGGACTTTGCGCGCACGCCTCGAGGAGCAGACCGAGAGAAGCAATCTTCTTTATTTCACAAAATCTCGAATTTTCATTAATTTTGATATGCCCTAAATAAGCTACATTCCGTACTTGGGTATACAGATGCATTTTTCAAGCAAGGAATCTCGAATCTCTTTCTTGGATATACAGATGCATTGTTCAAGCAGCGAAACTGGGAAAAGCGACTGCGGACTTTGCGCGCACGCCTCGAGGAGCAGACCGAGAGAAGCAATCTTCTTTATTTCACAAAATCTCGAATTTTCATTAATTTTGATATGCCCTAAATAAGCTACATTCCGTACTTGGGTATACAGATGCATTTTTCAAGCAAGGAATCTCGAATCTCTTTCTTGGATATACAGATGCATTGTTCAAGCAGCGAAACTGGGAAAAGCGACTGCGGACTTTGCGCGCACGCCTCGAGGAGCAGACCGAGAGAAGCAATCTTCTTTATTTCACAAAATCTCGAATTTTCATTAATTTTGATATGCCCTAAATAAGCTACATTCCGTACTTGGGTATACAGATGCATTTTTCAAGCAAGGAATCTCGAATCTCTTTCTTGGATATACAGATGCATTGTTCAAGCAGCGAAACTGGGAAAAGCGACTGCGGACTTTGCGCGCACGCCTCGAGGAGCAGACCGAGAGAAGCAATCTTCTTTATTTCACAAAATCTCGAATTTTCATTAATTTTGATATGCCCTAAATAAGCTACATTCCGTACTTGGGTATACAGATGCATTTTTCAAGCAAGGAATCTCGAATCTCTTTCTTGGATATACAGATGCATTGTTCAAGCAGCGAAACTGGGAAAAGCGACTGCGGACTTTGCGCGCACGCCTCGAGGAGCAGACCGAGAGAAGCAATCTTCTTTATTTCACAAAATCTCGAATTTTCATTAATTTTGATATGCCCTAAATAAGCTACATTCCGTACTTGGGTATACAGATGCATTTTTCAAGCAAGGAATCTCGAATCTCTTTCTTGGATATACAGATGCATTGTTCAAGCAGCGAAACTGGGAAAAGCGACTGCGGACTTTGCGCGCACGCCTCGAGGAGCAGACCGAGAGAAGCAATCTTCTTTATTTCACAAAATCTCGAATTTTCATTAATTTTGATATGCCCTAAATAAGCTACATTCCGTACTTGGGTATACAGATGCATTTTTCAAGCAAGGAATCTCGAATCTCTTTCTTGGATATACAGATGCATTGTTCAAGCAGCGAAACTGGGAAAAGCGACTGCGGACTTTGCGCGCACGCCTCGAGGAGCAGACCGAGAGAAGCAATCTTCTTTATTTCACAAAATCTCGAATTTTCATTAATTTTGATATGCCCTAAATAAGCTACATTCCGTACTTGGGTATACAGATGCATTTTTCAAGCAAGGAATCTCGAATCTCTTTCTTGGATATACAGATGCATTGTTCAAGCAGCGAAACTGGGAAAAGCGACTGCGGACTTTGCGCGCACGCCTCGAGGAGCAGACCGAGAGAAGCAATCTTCTTTATTTCACAAAATCTCGAATTTTCATTAATTTTGATATGCCCTAAATAAGCTACATTCCGTACTTGGGTATACAGATGCATTTTTCAAGCAAGGAATCTCGAATCTCTTTCTTGGATATACAGATGCATTGTTCAAGCAGCGAAACTGGGAAAAGCGACTGCGGACTTTGCGCGCACGCCTCGAGGAGCAGACCGAGAGAAGCAATCTTCTTTATTTCACAAAATCTCGAATTTTCATTAATTTTGATATGCCCTAAATAAGCTACATTCCGTACTTGGGTATACAGATGCATTTTTCAAGCAAGGAATCTCGAATCTCTTTCTTGGATATACAGATGCATTGTTCAAGCAGCGAAACTGGGAAAAGCGACTGCGGACTTTGCGCGCACGCCTCGAGGAGCAGACCGAGAGAAGCAATCTTCTTTATTTCACAAAATCTCGAATTTTCATTAATTTTGATATGCCCTAAATAAGCTACATTCCGTACTTGGGTATACAGATGCATTTTTCAAGCAAGGAATCTCGAATCTCTTTCTTGGATATACAGATGCATTGTTCAAGCAGCGAAACTGGGAAAAGCGACTGCGGACTTTGCGCGCACGCCTCGAGGAGCAGACCGAGAGAAGCAATCTTCTTTATTTCACAAAATCTCGAATTTTCATTAATTTTGATATGCCCTAAATAAGCTACATTCCGTACTTGGGTATACAGATGCATTTTTCAAGCAAGGAATCTCGAATCTCTTTCTTGGATATACAGATGCATTGTTCAAGCAGCGAAACTGGGAAAAGCGACTGCGGACTTTGCGCGCACGCCTCGAGGAGCAGACCGAGAGAAGCAATCTTCTTTATTTCACAAAATCTCGAATTTTCATTAATTTTGATATGCCCTAAATAAGCTACATTCCGTACTTGGGTATACAGATGCATTTTTCAAGCAAGGAATCTCGAATCTCTTTCTTGGATATACAGATGCATTGTTCAAGCAGCGAAACTGGGAAAAGCGACTGCGGACTTTGCGCGCACGCCTCGAGGAGCAGACCGAGAGAAGCAATCTTCTTTATTTCACAAAATCTCGAATTTTCATTAATTTTGATATGCCCTAAATAAGCTACATTCCGTACTTGGGTATACAGATGCATTTTTCAAGCAAGGAATCTCGAATCTCTTTCTTGGATATACAGATGCATTGTTCAAGCAGCGAAACTGGGAAAAGCGACTGCGGACTTTGCGCGCACGCCTCGAGGAGCAGACCGAGAGAAGCAATCTTCTTTATTTCACAAAATCTCGAATTTTCATTAATTTTGATATGCCCTAAATAAGCTACATTCCGTACTTGGGTATACAGATGCATTTTTCAAGCAAGGAATCTCGAATCTCTTTCTTGGATATACAGATGCATTGTTCAAGCAGCGAAACTGGGAAAAGCGACTGCGGACTTTGCGCGCACGCCTCGAGGAGCAGACCGAGAGAAGCAATCTTCTTTATTTCACAAAATCTCGAATTTTCATTAATTTTGATATGCCCTAAATAAGCTACATTCCGTACTTGGGTATACAGATGCATTTTTCAAGCAAGGAATCTCGAATCTCTTTCTTGGATATACAGATGCATTGTTCAAGCAGCGAAACTGGGAAAAGCGACTGCGGACTTTGCGCGCACGCCTCGAGGAGCAGACCGAGAGAAGCAATCTTCTTTATTTCACAAAATCTCGAATTTTCATTAATTTTGATATGCCCTAAATAAGCTACATTCCGTACTTGGGTATACAGATGCATTTTTCAAGCAAGGAATCTCGAATCTCTTTCTTGGATATACAGATGCATTGTTCAAGCAGCGAAACTGGGAAAAGCGACTGCGGACTTTGCGCGCACGCCTCGAGGAGCAGACCGAGAGAAGCAATCTTCTTTATTTCACAAAATCTCGAATTTTCATTAATTTTGATATGCCCTAAATAAGCTACATTCCGTACTTGGGTATACAGATGCATTTTTCAAGCAAGGAATCTCGAATCTCTTTCTTGGATATACAGATGCATTGTTCAAGCAGCGAAACTGGGAAAAGCGACTGCGGACTTTGCGCGCACGCCTCGAGGAGCAGACCGAGAGAAGCAATCTTCTTTATTTCACAAAATCTCGAATTTTCATTAATTTTGATATGCCCTAAATAAGCTACATTCCGTACTTGGGTATACAGATGCATTTTTCAAGCAAGGAATCTCGAATCTCTTTCTTGGATATACAGATGCATTGTTCAAGCAGCGAAACTGGGAAAAGCGACTGCGGACTTTGCGCGCACGCCTCGAGGAGCAGACCGAGAGAAGCAATCTTCTTTATTTCACAAAATCTCGAATTTTCATTAATTTTGATATGCCCTAAATAAGCTACATTCCGTACTTGGGTATACAGATGCATTTTTCAAGCAAGGAATCTCGAATCTCTTTCTTGGATATACAGATGCATTGTTCAAGCAGCGAAACTGGGAAAAGCGACTGCGGACTTTGCGCGCACGCCTCGAGGAGCAGACCGAGAGAAGCAATCTTCTTTATTTCACAAAATCTCGAATTTTCATTAATTTTGATATGCCCTAAATAAGCTACATTCCGTACTTGGGTATACAGATGCATTTTTCAAGCAAGGAATCTCGAATCTCTTTCTTGGATATACAGATGCATTGTTCAAGCAGCGAAACTGGGAAAAGCGACTGCGGACTTTGCGCGCACGCCTCGAGGAGCAGACCGAGAGAAGCAATCTTCTTTATTTCACAAAATCTCGAATTTTCATTAATTTTGATATGCCCTAAATAAGCTACATTCCGTACTTGGGTATACAGATGCATTTTTCAAGCAAGGAATCTCGAATCTCTTTCTTGGATATACAGATGCATTGTTCAAGCAGCGAAACTGGGAAAAGCGACTGCGGACTTTGCGCGCACGCCTCGAGGAGCAGACCGAGAGAAGCAATCTTCTTTATTTCACGAAATCTCGAATTTTCATTAATTTTGATATGCCCTAAATAAGCTACATTCCGTACTTGGGTATACAGATGCATCTTTTCAAGCAAGGAATCTCGAATCTCTTTCTTGGATATACAGATGCATTGTTCAAGCAGCGAAGACTGGGAAAAGCGACTGCGGACTTTGCGCGCACGCCTCGAGGAGCAGACCGAGAGAAGCAATCTTCTTTTATTTCACAAAATCTCGAATTTTCATTAATTTTGATATGCCCTAAATAAGCTACATTCCGTACTTGGGTATACAGATGCATTTTTCAAGCAAGGAATCTCGAATCTCGTTCTTGGATATACAGATGCATTGTTCAAGCAGCGAAACTGGGAAAAGCGACTGCGGACTTTGCGCGCACGCCTCGAGGAGCAGACCGAGAGAAGCAAGCTTCTTTATTTCACAAAATCTCGAATTTTCATTAATTTTGATATGCCCTAAATAAGCTACATTCCGTACTTGGGTATACAGATGCATTTTTCAAGCAAGGAATCTCGAATCTCGTTCTTGGATATACAGATGCATTGTTCAAGCAGCGAAACTGGGAAAAGCGACTGCGGACTTTGCGCGCACGCCTCGAGGAGCAGACCGAGAGAAGCAAGCTTCTTTATTTCACAAAATCTCGAATTTTCATTAATTTTGATATGCCCTAAATAAGCTACATTCCGTACTTGGGTATACAGATGCATTTTTCAAGCAAGGAATCTCGAATCTCGTTCTTGGATATACAGATGCATTGTTCAAGCAGCGAAACTGGGAAAAGCGACTGCGGACTTTGCGCGCACGCCTCGAGGAGCAGACCGAGAGAAGCAAGCTTCTTTATTTCACAAAATCTCGAATTTTCATTAATTTTGATATGCCCTAAATAAGCTACATTCCGTACTTGGGTATACAGATGCATTTTTCAAGCAAGGAATCTCGAATCTCGTTCTTGGATATACAGATGCATTGTTCAAGCAGCGAAACTGGGAAAAGCGACTGCGGACTTTGCGCGCACGCCTCGAGGAGCAGACCGAGAGAAGCAAGCTTCTTTATTTCACAAAATCTCGAATTTTCATTAATTTTGATATGCCCTAAATAAGCTACATTCCGTACTTGGGTATACAGATGCATTTTTCAAGCAAGGAATCTCGAATCTCGTTCTTGGATATACAGATGCATTGTTCAAGCAGCGAAACTGGGAAAAGCGACTGCGGACTTTGCGCGCACGCCTCGAGGAGCAGACCGAGAGAAGCAAGCTTCTTTATTTCACAAAATCTCGAATTTTCATTAATTTTGATATGCCCTAAATAAGCTACATTCCGTACTTGGGTATACAGATGCATTTTTCAAGCAAGGAATCTCGAATCTCGTTCTTGGATATACAGATGCATTGTTCAAGCAGCGAAACTGGGAAAAGCGACTGCGGACTTTGCGCGCACGCCTCGAGGAGCAGACCGAGAGAAGCAAGCTTCTTTATTTCACAAAATCTCGAATTTTCATTAATTTTGATATGCCCTAAATAAGCTACATTCCGTACTTGGGTATACAGATGCATTTTTCAAGCAAGGAATCTCGAATCTCGTTCTTGGATATACAGATGCATTGTTCAAGCAGCGAAACTGGGAAAAGCGACTGCGGACTTTGCGCGCACGCCTCGAGGAGCAGACCGAGAGAAGCAAGCTTCTTTATTTCACAAAATCTCGAATTTTCATTAATTTTGATATGCCCTAAATAAGCTACATTCCGTACTTGGGTATACAGATGCATTTTTCAAGCAAGGAATCTCGAATCTCGTTCTTGGATATACAGATGCATTGTTCAAGCAGCGAAACTGGGAAAAGCGACTGCGGACTTTGCGCGCACGCCTCGAGGAGCAGACCGAGAGAAGCAAGCTTCTTTATTTCACAAAATCTCGAATTTTCATTAATTTTGATATGCCCTAAATAAGCTACATTCCGTACTTGGGTATACAGATGCATTTTTCAAGCAAGGAATCTCGAATCTCGTTCTTGGATATACAGATGCATTGTTCAAGCAGCGAAACTGGGAAAAGCGACTGCGGACTTTGCGCGCACGCCTCGAGGAGCAGACCGAGAGAAGCAAGCTTCTTTATTTCACAAAATCTCGAATTTTCATTAATTTTGATATGCCCTAAATAAGCTACATTCCGTACTTGGGTATACAGATGCATTTTTCAAGCAAGGAATCTCGAATCTCGTTCTTGGATATACAGATGCATTGTTCAAGCAGCGAAACTGGGAAAAGCGACTGCGGACTTTGCGCGCACGCCTCGAGGAGCAGACCGAGAGAAGCAAGCTTCTTTATTTCACAAAATCTCGAATTTTCATTAATTTTGATATGCCCTAAATAAGCTACATTCCGTACTTGGGTATACAGATGCATTTTTCAAGCAAGGAATCTCGAATCTCGTTCTTGGATATACAGATGCATTGTTCAAGCAGCGAAACTGGGAAAAGCGACTGCGGACTTTGCGCGCACGCCTCGAGGAGCAGACCGAGAGAAGCAAGCTTCTTTATTTCACAAAATCTCGAATTTTCATTAATTTTGATATGCCCTAAATAAGCTACATTCCGTACTTGGGTATACAGATGCATTTTTCAAGCAAGGAATCTCGAATCTCGTTCTTGGATATACAGATGCATTGTTCAAGCAGCGAAACTGGGAAAAGCGACTGCGGACTTTGCGCGCACGCCTCGAGGAGCAGACCGAGAGAAGCAAGCTTCTTTATTTCACAAAATCTCGAATTTTCATTAATTTTGATATGCCCTAAATAAGCTACATTCCGTACTTGGGTATACAGATGCATTTTTCAAGCAAGGAATCTCGAATCTCGTTCTTGGATATACAGATGCATTGTTCAAGCAGCGAAACTGGGAAAAGCGACTGCGGACTTTGCGCGCACGCCTCGAGGAGCAGACCGAGAGAAGCAAGCTTCTTTATTTCACAAAATCTCGAATTTTCATTAATTTTGATATGCCCTAAATAAGCTACATTCCGTACTTGGGTATACAGATGCATTTTTCAAGCAAGGAATCTCGAATCTCGTTCTTGGATATACAGATGCATTGTTCAAGCAGCGAAACTGGGAAAAGCGACTGCGGACTTTGCGCGCACGCCTCGAGGAGCAGACCGAGAGAAGCAAGCTTCTTTATTTCACAAAATCTCGAATTTTCATTAATTTTGATATGCCCTAAATAAGCTACATTCCGTACTTGGGTATACAGATGCATTTTTCAAGCAAGGAATCTCGAATCTCGTTCTTGGATATACAGATGCATTGTTCAAGCAGCGAAACTGGGAAAAGCGACTGCGGACTTTGCGCGCACGCCTCGAGGAGCAGACCGAGAGAAGCAAGCTTCTTTATTTCACAAAATCTCGAATTTTCATTAATTTTGATATGCCCTAAATAAGCTACATTCCGTACTTGGGTATACAGATGCATTTTTCAAGCAAGGAATCTCGAATCTCGTTCTTGGATATACAGATGCATTGTTCAAGCAGCGAAACTGGGAAAAGCGACTGCGGACTTTGCGCGCACGCCTCGAGGAGCAGACCGAGAGAAGCAAGCTTCTTTATTTCACAAAATCTCGAATTTTCATTAATTTTGATATGCCCTAAATAAGCTACATTCCGTACTTGGGTATACAGATGCATTTTTCAAGCAAGGAATCTCGAATCTCGTTCTTGGATATACAGATGCATTGTTCAAGCAGCGAAACTGGGAAAAGCGACTGCGGACTTTGCGCGCACGCCTCGAGGAGCAGACCGAGAGAAGCAAGCTTCTTTATTTCACAAAATCTCGAATTTTCATTAATTTTGATATGCCCTAAATAAGCTACATTCCGTACTTGGGTATACAGATGCATTTTTCAAGCAAGGAATCTCGAATCTCGTTCTTGGATATACAGATGCATTGTTCAAGCAGCGAAACTGGGAAAAGCGACTGCGGACTTTGCGCGCACGCCTCGAGGAGCAGACCGAGAGAAGCAAGCTTCTTTATTTCACAAAATCTCGAATTTTCATTAATTTTGATATGCCCTAAATAAGCTACATTCCGTACTTGGGTATACAGATGCATTTTTCAAGCAAGGAATCTCGAATCTCGTTCTTGGATATACAGATGCATTGTTCAAGCAGCGAAACTGGGAAAAGCGACTGCGGACTTTGCGCGCACGCCTCGAGGAGCAGACCGAGAGAAGCAAGCTTCTTTATTTCACAAAATCTCGAATTTTCATTAATTTTGATATGCCCTAAATAAGCTACATTCCGTACTTGGGTATACAGATGCATTTTTCAAGCAAGGAATCTCGAATCTCGTTCTTGGATATACAGATGCATTGTTCAAGCAGCGAAACTGGGAAAAGCGACTGCGGACTTTGCGCGCACGCCTCGAGGAGCAGACCGAGAGAAGCAAGCTTCTTTATTTCACAAAATCTCGAATTTTCATTAATTTTGATATGCCCTAAATAAGCTACATTCCGTACTTGGGTATACAGATGCATTTTTCAAGCAAGGAATCTCGAATCTCGTTCTTGGATATACAGATGCATTGTTCAAGCAGCGAAACTGGGAAAAGCGACTGCGGACTTTGCGCGCACGCCTCGAGGAGCAGACCGAGAGAAGCAAGCTTCTTTATTTCACAAAATCTCGAATTTTCATTAATTTTGATATGCCCTAAATAAGCTACATTCCGTACTTGGGTATACAGATGCATTTTTCAAGCAAGGAATCTCGAATCTCGTTCTTGGATATACAGATGCATTGTTCAAGCAGCGAAACTGGGAAAAGCGACTGCGGACTTTGCGCGCACGCCTCGAGGAGCAGACCGAGAGAAGCAAGCTTCTTTATTTCACAAAATCTCGAATTTTCATTAATTTTGATATGCCCTAAATAAGCTACATTCCGTACTTGGGTATACAGATGCATTTTTCAAGCAAGGAATCTCGAATCTCGTTCTTGGATATACAGATGCATTGTTCAAGCAGCGAAACTGGGAAAAGCGACTGCGGACTTTGCGCGCACGCCTCGAGGAGCAGACCGAGAGAAGCAAGCTTCTTTATTTCACAAAATCTCGAATTTTCATTAATTTTGATATGCCCTAAATAAGCTACATTCCGTACTTGGGTATACAGATGCATTTTTCAAGCAAGGAATCTCGAATCTCGTTCTTGGATATACAGATGCATTGTTCAAGCAGCGAAACTGGGAAAAGCGACTGCGGACTTTGCGCGCACGCCTCGAGGAGCAGACCGAGAGAAGCAAGCTTCTTTATTTCACAAAATCTCGAATTTTCATTAATTTTGATATGCCCTAAATAAGCTACATTCCGTACTTGGGTATACAGATGCATTTTTCAAGCAAGGAATCTCGAATCTCGTTCTTGGATATACAGATGCATTGTTCAAGCAGCGAAACTGGGAAAAGCGACTGCGGACTTTGCGCGCACGCCTCGAGGAGCAGACCGAGAGAAGCAAGCTTCTTTATTTCACAAAATCTCGAATTTTCATTAATTTTGATATGCCCTAAATAAGCTACATTCCGTACTTGGGTATACAGATGCATTTTTCAAGCAAGGAATCTCGAATCTCGTTCTTGGATATACAGATGCATTGTTCAAGCAGCGAAACTGGGAAAAGCGACTGCGGACTTTGCGCGCACGCCTCGAGGAGCAGACCGAGAGAAGCAAGCTTCTTTATTTCACAAAATCTCGAATTTTCATTAATTTTGATATGCCCTAAATAAGCTACATTCCGTACTTGGGTATACAGATGCATTTTTCAAGCAAGGAATCTCGAATCTCGTTCTTGGATATACAGATGCATTGTTCAAGCAGCGAAACTGGGAAAAGCGACTGCGGACTTTGCGCGCACGCCTCGAGGAGCAGACCGAGAGAAGCAAGCTTCTTTATTTCACAAAATCTCGAATTTTCATTAATTTTGATATGCCCTAAATAAGCTACATTCCGTACTTGGGTATACAGATGCATTTTTCAAGCAAGGAATCTCGAATCTCGTTCTTGGATATACAGATGCATTGTTCAAGCAGCGAAACTGGGAAAAGCGACTGCGGACTTTGCGCGCACGCCTCGAGGAGCAGACCGAGAGAAGCAAGCTTCTTTATTTCACAAAATCTCGAATTTTCATTAATTTTGATATGCCCTAAATAAGCTACATTCCGTACTTGGGTATACAGATGCATTTTTCAAGCAAGGAATCTCGAATCTCGTTCTTGGATATACAGATGCATTGTTCAAGCAGCGAAACTGGGAAAAGCGACTGCGGACTTTGCGCGCACGCCTCGAGGAGCAGACCGAG
Source organism: Amaurobius ferox (assembly GCA_951213105.1). Taxonomy (NCBI): domain Eukaryota; kingdom Metazoa; phylum Arthropoda; class Arachnida; order Araneae; family Amaurobiidae; genus Amaurobius; species Amaurobius ferox. The sequence continues at coordinate 10,580 of CATNUR010000229.1, read as the reverse complement.
AGAAGCAAGCTTCTTTATTTCACAAAATCTCGAATTTTCATTAATTTTGATATGCCCTAAATAAGCTACATTCCGTACTTGGGTATACAGATGCATTTTTCAAGCAAGGAATCTCGAATCTCGTTCTTGGATATACAGATGCATTGTTCAAGCAGCGAAACTGGGAAAAGCGACTGCGGACTTTGCGCGCACGCCTCGAGGAGCAGACCGAGAGAAGCAAGCTTCTTTATTTCACAAAATCTCGAATTTTCATTAATTTTGATATGCCCTAAATAAGCTACATTCCGTACTTGGGTATACAGATGCATTTTTCAAGCAAGGAATCTCGAATCTCGTTCTTGGATATACAGATGCATTGTTCAAGCAGCGAAACTGGGAAAAGCGACTGCGGACTTTGCGCGCACGCCTCGAGGAGCAGACCGAGAGAAGCAAGCTTCTTTATTTCACAAAATCTCGAATTTTCATTAATTTTGATATGCCCTAAATAAGCTACATTCCGTACTTGGGTATACAGATGCATTTTTCAAGCAAGGAATCTCGAATCTCGTTCTTGGATATACAGATGCATTGTTCAAGCAGCGAAACTGGGAAAAGCGACTGCGGACTTTGCGCGCACGCCTCGAGGAGCAGACCGAGAGAAGCAAGCTTCTTTATTTCACAAAATCTCGAATTTTCATTAATTTTGATATGCCCTAAATAAGCTACATTCCGTACTTGGGTATACAGATGCATTTTTCAAGCAAGGAATCTCGAATCTCGTTCTTGGATATACAGATGCATTGTTCAAGCAGCGAAACTGGGAAAAGCGACTGCGGACTTTGCGCGCACGCCTCGAGGAGCAGACCGAGAGAAGCAAGCTTCTTTATTTCACAAAATCTCGAATTTTCATTAATTTTGATATGCCCTAAATAAGCTACATTCCGTACTTGGGTATACAGATGCATTTTTCAAGCAAGGAATCTCGAATCTCGTTCTTGGATATACAGATGCATTGTTCAAGCAGCGAAACTGGGAAAAGCGACTGCGGACTTTGCGCGCACGCCTCGAGGAGCAGACCGAGAGAAGCAAGCTTCTTTATTTCACAAAATCTCGAATTTTCATTAATTTTGATATGCCCTAAATAAGCTACATTCCGTACTTGGGTATACAGATGCATTTTTCAAGCAAGGAATCTCGAATCTCGTTCTTGGATATACAGATGCATTGTTCAAGCAGCGAAACTGGGAAAAGCGACTGCGGACTTTGCGCGCACGCCTCGAGGAGCAGACCGAGAGAAGCAAGCTTCTTTATTTCACAAAATCTCGAATTTTCATTAATTTTGATATGCCCTAAATAAGCTACATTCCGTACTTGGGTATACAGATGCATTTTTCAAGCAAGGAATCTCGAATCTCGTTCTTGGATATACAGATGCATTGTTCAAGCAGCGAAACTGGGAAAAGCGACTGCGGACTTTGCGCGCACGCCTCGAGGAGCAGACCGAGAGAAGCAAGCTTCTTTATTTCACAAAATCTCGAATTTTCATTAATTTTGATATGCCCTAAATAAGCTACATTCCGTACTTGGGTATACAGATGCATTTTTCAAGCAAGGAATCTCGAATCTCGTTCTTGGATATACAGATGCATTGTTCAAGCAGCGAAACTGGGAAAAGCGACTGCGGACTTTGCGCGCACGCCTCGAGGAGCAGACCGAGAGAAGCAAGCTTCTTTATTTCACAAAATCTCGAATTTTCATTAATTTTGATATGCCCTAAATAAGCTACATTCCGTACTTGGGTATACAGATGCATTTTTCAAGCAAGGAATCTCGAATCTCGTTCTTGGATATACAGATGCATTGTTCAAGCAGCGAAACTGGGAAAAGCGACTGCGGACTTTGCGCGCACGCCTCGAGGAGCAGACCGAGAGAAGCAAGCTTCTTTATTTCACAAAATCTCGAATTTTCATTAATTTTGATATGCCCTAAATAAGCTACATTCCGTACTTGGGTATACAGATGCATTTTTCAAGCAAGGAATCTCGAATCTCGTTCTTGGATATACAGATGCATTGTTCAAGCAGCGAAACTGGGAAAAGCGACTGCGGACTTTGCGCGCACGCCTCGAGGAGCAGACCGAGAGAAGCAAGCTTCTTTATTTCACAAAATCTCGAATTTTCATTAATTTTGATATGCCCTAAATAAGCTACATTCCGTACTTGGGTATACAGATGCATTTTTCAAGCAAGGAATCTCGAATCTCGTTCTTGGATATACAGATGCATTGTTCAAGCAGCGAAACTGGGAAAAGCGACTGCGGACTTTGCGCGCACGCCTCGAGGAGCAGACCGAGAGAAGCAAGCTTCTTTATTTCACAAAATCTCGAATTTTCATTAATTTTGATATGCCCTAAATAAGCTACATTCCGTACTTGGGTATACAGATGCATTTTTCAAGCAAGGAATCTCGAATCTCGTTCTTGGATATACAGATGCATTGTTCAAGCAGCGAAACTGGGAAAAGCGACTGCGGACTTTGCGCGCACGCCTCGAGGAGCAGACCGAGAGAAGCAAGCTTCTTTATTTCACAAAATCTCGAATTTTCATTAATTTTGATATGCCCTAAATAAGCTACATTCCGTACTTGGGTATACAGATGCATTTTTCAAGCAAGGAATCTCGAATCTCGTTCTTGGATATACAGATGCATTGTTCAAGCAGCGAAACTGGGAAAAGCGACTGCGGACTTTGCGCGCACGCCTCGAGGAGCAGACCGAGAGAAGCAAGCTTCTTTATTTCACAAAATCTCGAATTTTCATTAATTTTGATATGCCCTAAATAAGCTACATTCCGTACTTGGGTATACAGATGCATTTTTCAAGCAAGGAATCTCGAATCTCGTTCTTGGATATACAGATGCATTGTTCAAGCAGCGAAACTGGGAAAAGCGACTGCGGACTTTGCGCGCACGCCTCGAGGAGCAGACCGAGAGAAGCAAGCTTCTTTATTTCACAAAATCTCGAATTTTCATTAATTTTGATATGCCCTAAATAAGCTACATTCCGTACTTGGGTATACAGATGCATTTTTCAAGCAAGGAATCTCGAATCTCGTTCTTGGATATACAGATGCATTGTTCAAGCAGCGAAACTGGGAAAAGCGACTGCGGACTTTGCGCGCACGCCTCGAGGAGCAGACCGAGAGAAGCAAGCTTCTTTATTTCACAAAATCTCGAATTTTCATTAATTTTGATATGCCCTAAATAAGCTACATTCCGTACTTGGGTATACAGATGCATTTTTCAAGCAAGGAATCTCGAATCTCGTTCTTGGATATACAGATGCATTGTTCAAGCAGCGAAACTGGGAAAAGCGACTGCGGACTTTGCGCGCACGCCTCGAGGAGCAGACCGAGAGAAGCAAGCTTCTTTATTTCACAAAATCTCGAATTTTCATTAATTTTGATATGCCCTAAATAAGCTACATTCCGTACTTGGGTATACAGATGCATTTTTCAAGCAAGGAATCTCGAATCTCGTTCTTGGATATACAGATGCATTGTTCAAGCAGCGAAACTGGGAAAAGCGACTGCGGACTTTGCGCGCACGCCTCGAGGAGCAGACCGAGAGAAGCAAGCTTCTTTATTTCACAAAATCTCGAATTTTCATTAATTTTGATATGCCCTAAATAAGCTACATTCCGTACTTGGGTATACAGATGCATTTTTCAAGCAAGGAATCTCGAATCTCGTTCTTGGATATACAGATGCATTGTTCAAGCAGCGAAACTGGGAAAAGCGACTGCGGACTTTGCGCGCACGCCTCGAGGAGCAGACCGAGAGAAGCAAGCTTCTTTATTTCACAAAATCTCGAATTTTCATTAATTTTGATATGCCCTAAATAAGCTACATTCCGTACTTGGGTATACAGATGCATTTTTCAAGCAAGGAATCTCGAATCTCGTTCTTGGATATACAGATGCATTGTTCAAGCAGCGAAACTGGGAAAAGCGACTGCGGACTTTGCGCGCACGCCTCGAGGAGCAGACCGAGAGAAGCAAGCTTCTTTATTTCACAAAATCTCGAATTTTCATTAATTTTGATATGCCCTAAATAAGCTACATTCCGTACTTGGGTATACAGATGCATTTTTCAAGCAAGGAATCTCGAATCTCGTTCTTGGATATACAGATGCATTGTTCAAGCAGCGAAACTGGGAAAAGCGACTGCGGACTTTGCGCGCACGCCTCGAGGAGCAGACCGAGAGAAGCAAGCTTCTTTATTTCACAAAATCTCGAATTTTCATTAATTTTGATATGCCCTAAATAAGCTACATTCCGTACTTGGGTATACAGATGCATTTTTCAAGCAAGGAATCTCGAATCTCGTTCTTGGATATACAGATGCATTGTTCAAGCAGCGAAACTGGGAAAAGCGACTGCGGACTTTGCGCGCACGCCTCGAGGAGCAGACCGAGAGAAGCAAGCTTCTTTATTTCACAAAATCTCGAATTTTCATTAATTTTGATATGCCCTAAATAAGCTACATTCCGTACTTGGGTATACAGATGCATTTTTCAAGCAAGGAATCTCGAATCTCGTTCTTGGATATACAGATGCATTGTTCAAGCAGCGAAACTGGGAAAAGCGACTGCGGACTTTGCGCGCACGCCTCGAGGAGCAGACCGAGAGAAGCAAGCTTCTTTATTTCACAAAATCTCGAATTTTCATTAATTTTGATATGCCCTAAATAAGCTACATTCCGTACTTGGGTATACAGATGCATTTTTCAAGCAAGGAATCTCGAATCTCGTTCTTGGATATACAGATGCATTGTTCAAGCAGCGAAACTGGGAAAAGCGACTGCGGACTTTGCGCGCACGCCTCGAGGAGCAGACCGAGAGAAGCAAGCTTCTTTATTTCACAAAATCTCGAATTTTCATTAATTTTGATATGCCCTAAATAAGCTACATTCCGTACTTGGGTATACAGATGCATTTTTCAAGCAAGGAATCTCGAATCTCGTTCTTGGATATACAGATGCATTGTTCAAGCAGCGAAACTGGGAAAAGCGACTGCGGACTTTGCGCGCACGCCTCGAGGAGCAGACCGAGAGAAGCAAGCTTCTTTATTTCACAAAATCTCGAATTTTCATTAATTTTGATATGCCCTAAATAAGCTACATTCCGTACTTGGGTATACAGATGCATTTTTCAAGCAAGGAATCTCGAATCTCGTTCTTGGATATACAGATGCATTGTTCAAGCAGCGAAACTGGGAAAAGCGACTGCGGACTTTGCGCGCACGCCTCGAGGAGCAGACCGAGAGAAGCAAGCTTCTTTATTTCACAAAATCTCGAATTTTCATTAATTTTGATATGCCCTAAATAAGCTACATTCCGTACTTGGGTATACAGATGCATTTTTCAAGCAAGGAATCTCGAATCTCGTTCTTGGATATACAGATGCATTGTTCAAGCAGCGAAACTGGGAAAAGCGACTGCGGACTTTGCGCGCACGCCTCGAGGAGCAGACCGAGAGAAGCAAGCTTCTTTATTTCACAAAATCTCGAATTTTCATTAATTTTGATATGCCCTAAATAAGCTACATTCCGTACTTGGGTATACAGATGCATTTTTCAAGCAAGGAATCTCGAATCTCGTTCTTGGATATACAGATGCATTGTTCAAGCAGCGAAACTGGGAAAAGCGACTGCGGACTTTGCGCGCACGCCTCGAGGAGCAGACCGAGAGAAGCAAGCTTCTTTATTTCACAAAATCTCGAATTTTCATTAATTTTGATATGCCCTAAATAAGCTACATTCCGTACTTGGGTATACAGATGCATTTTTCAAGCAAGGAATCTCGAATCTCGTTCTTGGATATACAGATGCATTGTTCAAGCAGCGAAACTGGGAAAAGCGACTGCGGACTTTGCGCGCACGCCTCGAGGAGCAGACCGAGAGAAGCAAGCTTCTTTATTTCACAAAATCTCGAATTTTCATTAATTTTGATATGCCCTAAATAAGCTACATTCCGTACTTGGGTATACAGATGCATTTTTCAAGCAAGGAATCTCGAATCTCGTTCTTGGATATACAGATGCATTGTTCAAGCAGCGAAACTGGGAAAAGCGACTGCGGACTTTGCGCGCACGCCTCGAGGAGCAGACCGAGAGAAGCAAGCTTCTTTATTTCACAAAATCTCGAATTTTCATTAATTTTGATATGCCCTAAATAAGCTACATTCCGTACTTGGGTATACAGATGCATTTTTCAAGCAAGGAATCTCGAATCTCGTTCTTGGATATACAGATGCATTGTTCAAGCAGCGAAACTGGGAAAAGCGACTGCGGACTTTGCGCGCACGCCTCGAGGAGCAGACCGAGAGAAGCAAGCTTCTTTATTTCACAAAATCTCGAATTTTCATTAATTTTGATATGCCCTAAATAAGCTACATTCCGTACTTGGGTATACAGATGCATTTTTCAAGCAAGGAATCTCGAATCTCGTTCTTGGATATACAGATGCATTGTTCAAGCAGCGAAACTGGGAAAAGCGACTGCGGACTTTGCGCGCACGCCTCGAGGAGCAGACCGAGAGAAGCAAGCTTCTTTATTTCACAAAATCTCGAATTTTCATTAATTTTGATATGCCCTAAATAAGCTACATTCCGTACTTGGGTATACAGATGCATTTTTCAAGCAAGGAATCTCGAATCTCGTTCTTGGATATACAGATGCATTGTTCAAGCAGCGAAACTGGGAAAAGCGACTGCGGACTTTGCGCGCACGCCTCGAGGAGCAGACCGAGAGAAGCAAGCTTCTTTATTTCACAAAATCTCGAATTTTCATTAATTTTGATATGCCCTAAATAAGCTACATTCCGTACTTGGGTATACAGATGCATTTTTCAAGCAAGGAATCTCGAATCTCGTTCTTGGATATACAGATGCATTGTTCAAGCAGCGAAACTGGGAAAAGCGACTGCGGACTTTGCGCGCACGCCTCGAGGAGCAGACCGAGAGAAGCAAGCTTCTTTATTTCACAAAATCTCGAATTTTCATTAATTTTGATATGCCCTAAATAAGCTACATTCCGTACTTGGGTATACAGATGCATTTTTCAAGCAAGGAATCTCGAATCTCGTTCTTGGATATACAGATGCATTGTTCAAGCAGCGAAACTGGGAAAAGCGACTGCGGACTTTGCGCGCACGCCTCGAGGAGCAGACCGAGAGAAGCAAGCTTCTTTATTTCACAAAATCTCGAATTTTCATTAATTTTGATATGCCCTAAATAAGCTACATTCCGTACTTGGGTATACAGATGCATTTTTCAAGCAAGGAATCTCGAATCTCGTTCTTGGATATACAGATGCATTGTTCAAGCAGCGAAACTGGGAAAAGCGACTGCGGACTTTGCGCGCACGCCTCGAGGAGCAGACCGAGAGAAGCAAGCTTCTTTATTTCACAAAATCTCGAATTTTCATTAATTTTGATATGCCCTAAATAAGCTACATTCCGTACTTGGGTATACAGATGCATTTTTCAAGCAAGGAATCTCGAATCTCGTTCTTGGATATACAGATGCATTGTTCAAGCAGCGAAACTGGGAAAAGCGACTGCGGACTTTGCGCGCACGCCTCGAGGAGCAGACCGAGAGAAGCAAGCTTCTTTATTTCACAAAATCTCGAATTTTCATTAATTTTGATATGCCCTAAATAAGCTACATTCCGTACTTGGGTATACAGATGCATTTTTCAAGCAAGGAATCTCGAATCTCGTTCTTGGATATACAGATGCATTGTTCAAGCAGCGAAACTGGGAAAAGCGACTGCGGACTTTGCGCGCACGCCTCGAGGAGCAGACCGAGAGAAGCAAGCTTCTTTATTTCACAAAATCTCGAATTTTCATTAATTTTGATATGCCCTAAATAAGCTACATTCCGTACTTGGGTATACAGATGCATTTTTCAAGCAAGGAATCTCGAATCTCGTTCTTGGATATACAGATGCATTGTTCAAGCAGCGAAACTGGGAAAAGCGACTGCGGACTTTGCGCGCACGCCTCGAGGAGCAGACCGAGAGAAGCAAGCTTCTTTATTTCACAAAATCTCGAATTTTCATTAATTTTGATATGCCCTAAATAAGCTACATTCCGTACTTGGGTATACAGATGCATTTTTCAAGCAAGGAATCTCGAATCTCGTTCTTGGATATACAGATGCATTGTTCAAGCAGCGAAACTGGGAAAAGCGACTGCGGACTTTGCGCGCACGCCTCGAGGAGCAGACCGAGAGAAGCAAGCTTCTTTATTTCACAAAATCTCGAATTTTCATTAATTTTGATATGCCCTAAATAAGCTACATTCCGTACTTGGGTATACAGATGCATTTTTCAAGCAAGGAATCTCGAATCTCGTTCTTGGATATACAGATGCATTGTTCAAGCAGCGAAACTGGGAAAAGCGACTGCGGACTTTGCGCGCACGCCTCGAGGAGCAGACCGAGAGAAGCAAGCTTCTTTATTTCACAAAATCTCGAATTTTCATTAATTTTGATATGCCCTAAATAAGCTACATTCCGTACTTGGGTATACAGATGCATTTTTCAAGCAAGGAATCTCGAATCTCGTTCTTGGATATACAGATGCATTGTTCAAGCAGCGAAACTGGGAAAAGCGACTGCGGACTTTGCGCGCACGCCTCGAGGAGCAGACCGAGAGAAGCAAGCTTCTTTATTTCACAAAATCTCGAATTTTCATTAATTTTGATATGCCCTAAATAAGCTACATTCCGTACTTGGGTATACAGATGCATTTTTCAAGCAAGGAATCTCGAATCTCGTTCTTGGATATACAGATGCATTGTTCAAGCAGCGAAACTGGGAAAAGCGACTGCGGACTTTGCGCGCACGCCTCGAGGAGCAGACCGAGAGAAGCAAGCTTCTTTATTTCACAAAATCTCGAATTTTCATTAATTTTGATATGCCCTAAATAAGCTACATTCCGTACTTGGGTATACAGATGCATTTTTCAAGCAAGGAATCTCGAATCTCGTTCTTGGATATACAGATGCATTGTTCAAGCAGCGAAACTGGGAAAAGCGACTGCGGACTTTGCGCGCACGCCTCGAGGAGCAGACCGAGAGAAGCAAGCTTCTTTATTTCACAAAATCTCGAATTTTCATTAATTTTGATATGCCCTAAATAAGCTACATTCCGTACTTGGGTATACAGATGCATTTTTCAAGCAAGGAATCTCGAATCTCGTTCTTGGATATACAGATGCATTGTTCAAGCAGCGAAACTGGGAAAAGCGACTGCGGACTTTGCGCGCACGCCTCGAGGAGCAGACCGAGAGAAGCAAGCTTCTTTATTTCACAAAATCTCGAATTTTCATTAATTTTGATATGCCCTAAATAAGCTACATTCCGTACTTGGGTATACAGATGCATTTTTCAAGCAAGGAATCTCGAATCTCGTTCTTGGATATACAGATGCATTGTTCAAGCAGCGAAACTGGGAAAAGCGACTGCGGACTTTGCGCGCACGCCTCGAGGAGCAGACCGAGAGAAGCAAGCTTCTTTATTTCACAAAATCTCGAATTTTCATTAATTTTGATATGCCCTAAATAAGCTACATTCCGTACTTGGGTATACAGATGCATTTTTCAAGCAAGGAATCTCGAATCTCGTTCTTGGATATACAGATGCATTGTTCAAGCAGCGAAACTGGGAAAAGCGACTGCGGACTTTGCGCGCACGCCTCGAGGAGCAGACCGAGAGAAGCAAGCTTCTTTATTTCACAAAATCTCGAATTTTCATTAATTTTGATATGCCCTAAATAAGCTACATTCCGTACTTGGGTATACAGATGCATTTTTCAAGCAAGGAATCTCGAATCTCGTTCTTGGATATACAGATGCATTGTTCAAGCAGCGAAACTGGGAAAAGCGACTGCGGACTTTGCGCGCACGCCTCGAGGAGCAGACCGAGAGAAGCAAGCTTCTTTATTTCACAAAATCTCGAATTTTCATTAATTTTGATATGCCCTAAATAAGCTACATTCCGTACTTGGGTATACAGATGCATTTTTCAAGCAAGGAATCTCGAATCTCGTTCTTGGATATACAGATGCATTGTTCAAGCAGCGAAACTGGGAAAAGCGACTGCGGACTTTGCGCGCACGCCTCGAGGAGCAGACCGAGAGAAGCAAGCTTCTTTATTTCACAAAATCTCGAATTTTCATTAATTTTGATATGCCCTAAATAAGCTACATTCCGTACTTGGGTATACAGATGCATTTTTCAAGCAAGGAATCTCGAATCTCGTTCTTGGATATACAGATGCATTGTTCAAGCAGCGAAACTGGGAAAAGCGACTGCGGACTTTGCGCGCACGCCGTCGAGGAGCAGACCGAGAGAAGCAAGCTTCTTTATTTCACAAAATCTCGAATTTTCATTAATTTTGATATGCCCTAAATAAGCTACATTCCGTACTTGGGTATACAGATGCATTTTTCAAGCAAGGAATCTCGAATCTCGTTCTTGGATATACAGATGCATTGTTCAAGCAGCGTAACTGGAAAAGGCGGACCTGCGGACTTTGCGCG
>CATNUR010000228.1:12500-37500 GCA_951213105.1 Amaurobius ferox | reverse complement strand
ATAAATTATTGTCGTATTATGATTATTCTAAAATTATTACCGAGGAATGTATCAAATTTTGGAGATGTTTAAACCAGGGAATTTTTATTTCAATGCCGTCATTTGAATGAAGTTCATTTTTTTCAATGAAGGTTTAAGTTTTCAAATATAATAAATTAATGTAGTATTGTGATAAGTATTAAAATATTACCGAGGAATGTATTGCATTTTAGACATGTTTAAATAAAATTGTATTGAAGTTGCAAAGTGTTTCATAATCAATGCCTTAAGCATGATTGATCTTTCTTGTTAATGTATTTTTTGATCCATGGACGTGATTTGAAAATGATGAATTTTTGATGAATTTTGGTGATTTTTTTTCTACATTTTATAAAATCTGACAAATTTTAAAAGTTTCTAAATAGAGGTGGAATATCAGAAAAGTGGGTAACAGATCCGTTTAAACAGATAACATCTACCTGAATTTTAACACTGCGATTAACATTTTTTTAAACCGTAGATAATGTATGAGAAAGTAAACATTATTATACAATTGAATGAATACATATATGGTATCGGGGTCTGCACAGCCTCCCACCACCAAATATGCCGCCATAACAACCAAATGTTCAAACACAGTTGCCAGGATCCAGTTGTGTTCATTCTTTGTGGAATACCGCATGGAAAAGTTAAAGATAATGCATCCAGCTTGACATAAAATAAATGTTACTTAATCAAAGAAGATGGCTGTGTGTCTGTATGTCTTTTTTATCTGTATCGGGGAATTTCGTACATGGGTCATTGAGATCCCAAGACAATACGACTCAAAATGATTTTTTTTTAATTCGAATTACTATTACTTTCCTTATATACATAATGTATAAGGAAAGTATTGTGACGGAGTCGAAAATTCGAATTCGAGTTTTCGACGGGAGAGCACGTTTCAAGCATACCTGATCACGAATCCAACATGTTTGAAGTGATGTCTGTGTGTGTGTGTGTGTGGAGACGATAACTGATGAACGAATGAACCGATTAGAACCAAATTTGGTACAAAAATCACAATCCGTAAACATTGGAAGCCTATTGTTTTTATACGCAATCGAATGTTCAGAACCTCCCTAAAATTTTGAATGAAATTTTAAAAAAATCATCAAAAAATCGAAACCACTAATAAAGTTACGCAAATAGATATTTTTTATGTAATTTTTCATTAGAAAACGATTGACATAAATTTTAGAACTCTAACATGAACCGTTCTCGAGATATTGCACTTTTAAAAAAAAATTATCAAAAAGTCATATAAGATAAAAAAAAATATTTCCTATTGAGAAACATGTTCACTTTTCATATGTAATACTACGCGATAAATTGGGTGACATCATTCTCGTGTATCTAGCTCGTTCCATTCATGAAATAAGATACTTTGAGTAATACTTTTATATGTGAATGCCAATAGTCATTTATCTGCTGTAAGAATGACTTATTTCTTAGTGCATATCTCTTAGCGAGATTTTGGCGACGAATTTGGCGGAATGTTGCCAACTTGGCGACTTTTTGAAATATTGCAACATTAACGAAAATATCGCCAAATGGATAAAAAATGACGCTAAATCAATGAAAATGAGGACTAGTTGTCGAAAATCCAATATCTTTGAAGGAATATTAGTATCTACTATAAGAAAAACTGTAAAAGTAGTAAATTCATTACATTATATAAGGAAAGTCATGTGTTGCCCACATCAGATTTTTTTAACTATTTTATGAAGCACAATGTTGAGGGATATTCACTAAAATCGGTTCCGTAGCGATCGAAAATACTATCACAGAGTTTCCATCTCGACATCATCGGAAAGATCGAAAAACTAACGATTTTTATACGGATTACGTAGAGCAATTGCTTAATCTTTATTTTTTTATTAAAGACGTCGAAATATGTAATTTTAGAGTCATCGGATAGCAACCGGAAAAGGAAGATTAACACAATTCTGTAGTTTAGGATAATAATGCACATATATCTTTGAGTTACTATTATATCGTGACTATTATATAAATATATTACGTGACCCACTTCAAAATAAAATATGGCATCCATCTTGTGTCAAAATCGTGATTTTTAATGTTCTTTTTAATTCATATTTACAGTTGTATCAGTCGTAAAAGCGTTCTATTTTTGCTTAAATTCTGTGAATTTATATACTGAAACAACACAATTACAATATATTTGAGCTTAAATGATCATTCAACTTTGATTATTTCTACAACGCAGCCTAATTTTCACTTATGGATAATGTAAACACCAAAAGATGTAGAATGAGTTGTATAAGAATTGCTGCATTTCTTTAACGCAAAATTATTAACTCATGGAGTCTGCAATATAGCTGATATGAATGAAACATTCATTGATTTTACACAGAGAACCAGACGATTTTTTCGATGATGTTTTAAGCATAGAGTTAAATTACTTGTACCTCTATGGTTTTAAGTTTTTAAATAAAATAAATTATTATAGTATTGTGATGAATAAAAGGAATGAAAAGAAGTTTATTATTGAAATGCTGCCTTTATATATATAGTCAGGCGATGTATATTTCGATAGCGTCATTTGAATAAAATTAATTTGTTTTCGATGAAGTTTTCAAATATAATAAATTATTGTAGTATTATGATAATTTTAAAAATATTACCGAGGAATGTATCGCATTTTAGAGATGTTTAAACCAGGCAATTTATCTTTCAATGCCTTCATTTGAATCAAGTTCAATTCTTTCGATGAAGTTTTAAGTTTTAAAATATAATAAATTAATTTAGTATGGTGATAATTTTAAAAATATTACCGAGAAATGTATCGCATTTTAGAGATTATTATATAAAATTACATTGGTGTTGGAAAGTGTTTCATAATCAATGCTTTATGCATGATTGATATTTCTTGTTTATTTTTACCTCTTTTAATTTCCAATCAAAATCATAAACATTTTGATTTTTAATGCTGCTGAGAAAGATCTTTATTTTACTGTTCAGACGCTTGCAATGCAGTGGACTTGGTGATGCTATGGGGGAAAGTGGATTTTTGTGCTTATGCATGGTGTTAAATGGCTTCACATGCCGTATTTGTATTGATACGAAAGAGTAAATGTTTTTGATTTAAAACGGACGATTCAAAATTCAGTGGTGTTATTTGAATTTGTATTATTTAAGCAGCTGGCGCTTATTTAGGACCCTGGTAACTTTGGGTAATTTGTTCTTGTTAAGAATTAATACTCAGTTGGGACATGCTATAAAGTAGGTTAATGCTCTGACAGAGGTCTATTCATGCATCTACTGACCAGATGGTTTGTATAATGACGGGTTCGATTTTGAGTATCCATTAATAATACCTTTATCGAAAGTTGGAAAAGTATGAGTAGAATTTGGAAGAGTTATATTATAAATGCTAAATTTAAATATAAATCAACAAAATTTTATTTATAAAATGGTTTTATACATGTACTACGCAGTTTAGCTAAAGCTTCAGCAAGAATAGTGCGAACGATGTTATCGCACTAGCCGCTGTATCAATTTTGAGGTTCCATCAATACAGCATACAATAAAAAAGAGGCGCAATCAAATTCAATTCGATCCGACCTCCAAATAAGTTTGCTGCGGCACTGGATATAACGGACGTTTGCATTTTTTCCAATTTTCTAGGATGTTAGCTTTGCACAAAGTATCTGTAAAATAATTATCTGAGACAATGTGGAAATTAAAATCACGCTATGGTTGTTAATAGTATCAAAGTATTAAGACATAAAAGCCAAAAGTATCCATCAATTTACTAAGCTGTTGCCATCTTGAAATAGAAACTATTTTTTTAGAAATGAAAACGGAACATTTTAACGAAATCTTAATTTGCGAATTAAAAATATATTGTTTTAAATTTTTTATGTTATATTATCATTATGATTATTGTGTTAGATATGGCAAATTTTTGATATGCTGATTGCATTTTCTGATCATGGTATATAAATGTATGAGGAAATCGAGTGGAGACTCATACTTCTGATATTTTAGCATGCAGATGATTTCGTATATATTGTAATATTTATTTTCTCCATTCATGCATTTATTATATCAAATAAGTATTTGACTAACTGAAGCACTGCATCGAATTTAACTTTCAACATTCAATGCTGAGTGCTTATTAAGTTACGTGTTCTGCTTGCGAACGAAATCCCTCCACTTTATGTGCCTGTGCAAGTTTTAACATAGAGTGCTATTAAACTTTGTTCGTTCCTGTCAGTAACATAATTGGAACGAAATATTTATTGGCATATAAACATGGAAAATGATTCATTTGGATGTCCATTTATATTTAGTGCCAGCTATTTAATAAGATAAATCATAGATTAATAAGAATTTAATAATTAATCACGCGTCTGTTTGGGTCTGGATGAATGGCTATGTATGTTGAATTTTCGTTATCATTAAAAATGTCTTATTTATATTATTATATATAGCAGTATATAAGTTTATAACAAAACATTTTGTTATTAGTTTATATTGTTCATATTAATTTAATTAAAATTTATATATTATAATGATAGTTTGTATTTTTATTAGACAGTATAATGATAGTTTGTATTTTTATTACACAGTACCTGTTTCAAAGTAGTAAAATGTTATTTAATTGTTCGGTTATTATTAATTTACTCATGTATATAACATAATAGCCAACGGCTCTACCGTGCTGAAAACACCGGTTCCCGTTAGATCACCGAAGTTAAGCAGCATCGGGCGCGGATAGAACCTGGGTAGGTGATCACCTGAGAACACTGTGTGCTGTTGGTTCATTTAAGTCGACGTGGTGGCCGAACGGTCAAGGCAAGCGTTTCCATCGATCGATCGGCCGCCACGTTGTGGGTTCGATTCCCACTTAAGACATGGATGTTGTGTGTTGTGGGCACAGTGTGTTCTGCCCCACTCTGTTGCGCCTGGGACAACGTCCTAGGACGGCAAAATGGTTCGCGATTTCGGCCGCACATAGGGCAAAACGACGTAAGTTGACGTAGAGTCTAGTGCTAGAGTCTAGTGCCTGATCATTGGAAAAAAATATATATAACATAATAGTGGAACGGCATAGTTATGGTCGGAAAATGTGATAGATAGCTAGTTTTTCATTTAGATTTTATATAATAAGATATGGCTTAGGTAATAATGTGGAGTTAAACAAATAATCAATATTTTGTTGGAAGCAAACTCATCGTAATGCATGGAATTTCGTTATTTTAAATTTCTTATTAATAATATCTTACAGCAGTGTATAAACCAATCGCAATTATCAGTGCTACTAATTTAACCTAATTGATTTAAAATTTATATAGAAAGATATTTTGCATTTTAAATACAGTCCAAGTTGTAAGATAATAAAATTTCACTATACTTTCTAGCTCCTTTTATTACCTTCTGTGATTAAAATAATATTTTGTTGTAACATAATAATAGACTACTTAATAAATGGTGTCAATAACAATTTCTTTCATGAAACTGTCCCTCTAGCTTTATAGCTTTAACCAGACCTGTACTTCTGAAGAACACAGCATATATAATTTTTTATTGTTCTTTGTCTTTTCACCATTGTTGGTTTGGGGTCATCTACAAAGACCCATTATTTACTTTCTTGACGTACTGGAACGTCAAAAATCTTTATGTACGTTTCATCACTAGTTACGATTTTAGAAATAATGCTATGTCCACCATTATTAAGTAATTTTAGGGTTTCTTTACTCCACCCTTCTTCTCCATGCTGCTCATTGGTTCTTCTGAACCCAATGGCATCACTTGACATTTATCAAGGCCCCTTTCAGCCCCCCTTTGGCCTTGGACACTCAAATTTATTGTATTTGACCTAAAAGTTCAAGTTGTTGTAAACAACGGCGCCAGCCAGACTCGATCTTTGTTAGGCGTTCTATGAACCATAAATACTGCAATAAACATGCCTCATGTGAGGACATATTCTGGCCTCACATATCTCCCCACAAACAGAAAAAAAAGAACAAAAAAAAATTTTTAAACCATCAGAGTTCGAAACAAAAGTTCGATGCACTTGCAACTCTGTAATTGGCATTTTTCACTTTCTTTTGGACAACGTCCGTCCAGAAAAGTTCAACAGTCTTGCTGTAACAGAAAAGTTTTTTTGCACACATAATATACACAAAATAAACATAAGTTACGTACTCATGAACTTTACCAGGTCCAGCTTTCAATTGAAGCTAAATTAAATTTTGAGTATTTAAAAAGACTTTTAAACATATGCACATTCACTTTGAAATGTCACACACTACTATGTTCTTTTATATTTTTAACATCATTACACACTTTTTTTTTTTTTTACAAATTACACATTATTATTTTTTGAACACAATTCTTTATATACTCCATCAAATATTTTTTTACAATTGATAACTTTATCACATATATAACATTTTTGCTGAACCTTGATACTGGTACATACTTATTAATACAATCACATATATATATATATTTTTACATTAGCCATTAAAATATAGTTTTCACAGAAGTCAGTAACTTTTTTTTCACTGGGAATGACACATTTAGACATTTCCCTTTAATAGGCCATCTTGTCCCAGAATGTCAACAACAACAACCCCTGATTTGTGACAGGTACTGACTGATTACTTTGAAAAGGCCATTAGCAGAACCCCTTCTTAAAAGACTCCCTTCTCCATCGAGAGTGCGATACCGGAAACTGCTTTCAACTACTCCTTGCGAACAACGTGGAAAACTGACCGGTCTGCAAAATAGACCCTCGACAATGATTCCTATCTATTTTAATCGTTTTTTGAACGGTGATTAGCAGTAACGCCCCAACTCAACTCCTCTTGCTATGACAAAGCAATGCAGTTTGAAGACGTTGAAATGGACAACGTGGTGCGCGACTTCAAGCGGGCTAACAGAAACAGCTTTTTACAGGCGCTTGTAACAAAGTATTGTACATATTTTCATTCACCACTCGACGTGTTCTATAAACGTCGACTTATTCTTTTTAAATATAAACCTGTCCATCAATTTAATTATATTATTTATTCCTATCTGCTATTGAACCATTATACTTGCATGCTGCAGATGGACTTGTACATCATTTGCCTTTTATAACTCTCTCTTTTTTTTTTTTTTAAACTGAACTTAAAAAAGCTCCCTTCTTTAAATATTATTTATTAGGTTCCTTTGAGGTGGCTTGTATTAATATCAAAATCATCTTAATGGTACCTTCCATATACTGACTTCATGTAAAATTTAACATTATATTATTTATTATTTAAATTTTACCTTTCCATTTGATGTTGATATTCTCTCTTATTTAATTTTGTTTTCTCTATGCCTTCCATTTCAATTTGAAATTTAAAAAAAAAAAAATTTTGAATTTTTTTTTTTTTTTTTTGAAATTTAAAATTTTTTTAAATTTTGAAATTTAATTTTAAACTTTTAAAGTTTTTGATATAGTTTGTTTAAATTTTATTTATTTTAACTCATTGCTTAATACGTTCATAACTTTTATATTTTATATAAAATTATTTTATCTTTTTAAACATACTCAAGACTTTATTTTCTTGTCTAAAAAACCCTTTATTTACCTAAATGAAATTTTTGACTTTATATTTTTAAGAATTGAAATCCTTTTCATTTATTATTTATCTATTTAACATCTTATGAATTGAAATCCTTTTTATTTACTTATCCCTTTTGAACGCGGATTTATTTACTCACCGTATAAATTTTTTTTTTTTTTTTACTCTATAAAATTTATCATATTTATGTATTTCAATTTATTTTAATCCTTATGACTTTGAATACCTGACATTTATAACCATCTATATGCGCGATTGTTTATCATTCTATCTCAGACATTATTATCTAATTATTTATTTTGACATTTTATTAACTGCGGCTAACCCCTTTATCGCCGTAATACATATTATCATTTATGTATTTACCATATTTGACATTTATTTCATCCTAATTTATTTTATTTCTTTCATAAAATTTCTCAACACCTTATTCAGATTATATTTTTCACACAATTTAATATTTACAAATACCTAAACACCAATTATGTGACATTAATAACAGAGTATATATATATATTTACGTAGACTGTGTGTGTGCCGTTTGTTTACACACACTTCAAATGCTACAGTATCTCATCGATAACTATAATGTTTTTATTTACATTCCCCACTGACATCTGAGTGCCCTATTATTTAACATTCATTTATCCATTCAATATTTATCTATATTCATTATATATGTATCTCACATTTATTTATTATCGTACAATTTTCCACAACATTACCTACATTTTATTTTCATTACCATATTTATTTACATTTTATTTTCATATCCATAATTTATTTATACACACATGATTATCGTAACCTTTCTTTACGTTGTAAATAAACAACAAAAATGCTTTATTTCGCACTCAAAATTCTTCTTATTATTTATTTTTTTATTTCAACCCTTTTTTAACACCTTTGTGAAATTATTCATTTATTTACTAAACAAAATTTTAACTAAATTTATTTACATTTATCCCTTCATTTTAGGATTAATTTAGTTACTTAAATTGCCTAAACAATTTACATATTCATGAAAAATTTATTCCGTAAACAAAATTTCAACTAAATTTAATTCATTTATCCTATCACTCTATTATTAATTTAGTTATTTAAATTGCTTATACAATTATATTCTTCCTCAAACATTTAATTACCTAATCATTTTCAATGCATTTTTCGCATTTGAACATTCCTACACGAGATATCGTGTCCTCGATTGCCTTATTGCACCGGGCGATTTACAGCTATTTTAACTGTTCATAATTTAACATTTTAAATTCAAATTGATTTAAAATTTTCAATTATTTATGCCTTTATTTATTTTTTTGACATAAAATTTATATCATCTATGACTAATCTCTACATTCTCACTTTCAGCTCATTACTTATTTTTTCATTTTACTTAAATCTGTCATTCAATTTTTAAGCCTCAAGACTCTTCCCTCAAAAGACCTCTCTTCCCTCAGAAGATATTTTGCCTTTGAACACAACTTGAAGTGAAGCCCCTGAACAATGAAGTATTTGACTGGACTGCCTGCACAACATTGCCCTTGCCTGTATTTGTTTACAGACCTTATATCTACCCAATTAGGTAACATATTTTGATTTTACCTTTCATTTTGTAGATTTATTTGCATAAATTAATCTCTGCATAAATTTTTGATTACATGTATATTTGAGTTAACATTATAAATTATATATAATATTTTTTTTTGGAAAAGAACCATTTGTACACTCCTTATCAAATTTTGTAACATTCATACTCGTTCATTTTTAAATCATTCAATGATTATCCATATCTTTTTCTTTGAAATTTATATCATTTTCATTCATAACAATTCTTTCATTATTGCTTTTTTTTTTTTAAATTCATATCATTATCCATTTTTTCATTTTTGAAAATTTTTTCCATTCCATATCATTTTTCCTTTAATTCATTTTTGATTTGTTATTCTTATCTATTTCTCATTTTACAATTCTTCAGGTACCAATCATCAGCAAAATTTGAATTTTTAAAATTTCTTGATTTTTTGAAACAATTTTGACTAAGCTTTCTCTCCCTTTGTTCATGAATGTTTTCAATTTCATTTGCGCTATAAATATGTATTTCGTTTAGTAACTTTAATTCCTGCCTAACATACTCTTTATATTTGGTTCGACTTTCAATTATTTCTGAATCTACTTTTAGAATATCATTACCTTCATTATCATTGTGATTAGCATTCCTTATTATTTTATTATTTCCATTTTGAACATTTTTACAAACATTTGAATTTTGTGTTTGTTGAAAATTATTATTTTCATCATTCAACTCATCCATTATTTTATTTTCAAGAGAATTTTGCTTATCATTATCATGATTTCTATTTACATTTTCATTTTGAATTTGTTGAAAATTAAAATTTTGATTTTTCCTTTCCAAAACTTCCATTATTCTATTTTCAAAAGATTTTTGAGTATTTGCATTATCATGACTTTGACTTTCATTTTGTATTTCTTGACAATTAAGAATTTCATTCTGTTTTTCTTGAAAATTTACAATTTGAGTATTTTTATCATTATGATTTTGATTTTGACTTTGCATTTCTTCAAACCTTTTACTTTCATTTGCATTTTGTACCCTTTGAATTTTAACATTATTATTTTGCATAATTTCATGATCAATATTTTCAAAATTTTTATCACCTTTTTGATTTTGCATAATTTTGATATACGTATTTTCGCTTCCATGCTGAATATTTTCATTCATATCTTGAACATTTTCAATATGTACACGTTGTACAGAATAACAAATTTTTGATTGAATCTCAATTATTTCACCGTTACCGTTATATTTATTTTCACTTTGTAACTTTTGTGCTATATGACATTTTTTTGCGTGAATATCATCGATTTCACTGTCCATATCATATTTTTCCATCAATTCTTCCGCACTTTGTACATTTTGTTCGATATAACATTGGGTAGCGTGAATTTTAATTGGTTCATCTTTCATGTTATATTTATTTCTAATGGTCAATATATTTGTTTTTCCAATTTCAATTATTCGAAACGGTCCTTGAAATCTATCTTGAAACATATTTGGTTTATTTTCCTCTTTCAAAAATACGGTATCTCCGATTTGCATTTCTTCAATAGTAATTGTTTTGAAATTTTTAATCACTCCTACTCGCATATTTTGATTTAACGTAATTTTAACCTTCTTTTGATTACTAATTACAATATGAATTTTGTTATTTTTTATTTCAGTTCGAATTGCACCAAATCTAAAGAGTAATTTTGCGTGTTTTGTGGGGATAAAGATAACCTCCTTATCCGGAATTTCCTGACTTATGTCGAATTGTTCTGCAATCAAGTGGCCTTGTTGCAAAGCTATCCTGCGAGTGAGCGTGACATAGACTTCGTCGTCAAGATTTGACTCTTCATTACCACATTTTTTTTTAACAAAATCATTATCCTTTTCATTTTTAGGAAAATTGGCCTCATCGACCTGTGCAATTTTTTTACTGTCATGATACTCATTTTTATTATTTCCATTAAATTCAAATATACTTTTAACTTCATCATGTGTGACAAATGGATTTTTCGACTTCGTAACAATTTTAAAATTATTTTCTGTATCATTATTTTTATTATTTTCATTATTTAAAGAAGTACAGTCATTAACATGGCTACCTTTAATATTTTGTGAATCAATTTGTGAAACTTTACAACTGGTTTCATTAATTTTATCAAACTTTTTATTCTCGATCTGAGTCGATTTTAAGTTAACTTCATTTTTGTGCTCATCATTTAAATTTATTTTTGCATTGCACGCCTCATTTTCATTTTTATTAATTTCTTTAACTCCTGTATTTTCCTTAATTTTATTTTTATTAATATTTGCCTCACTTTTTAGAGTTTTAACAAAATTGGCATCGAAGCGAACCCATCCGGGCCGTGCCAACGACTCGACAATAGTCTCAAGCACCAAATCTCTCGGGCAAGGAACATGGGTGAATTTTTGCATGCTTTCAGTATTATTTATATTTTTATTGTCATTTTTACTTTCATTTTCATTATGTTGATTTGCTTCAATTATATTTAACTGTAAATTGGGACCTGGGCTTCGCGTGCGAACATCCCTTTTATCATTTTGCATTTCATTTGCGTTTTTATTTAAATTCAAAACCTCATTTCGCGTTTGAACTTTTTTTTCTTTCGATTGGGACTTTGGTCTATTTATTAAATTTTGACTTGGCCAAAGCCCCTCTCTCAGTTTAAAGACCCGCGATTTTGACTGCTTCCTTTCGGAATAGTTTGGGTATTTGACCGACTATCCTTTCGTTCTCTGAATCCGCTATTTTGAGCATTACGAAAACCATTTCTTTGGCCATTTCTTATATTTTGACTCCCATATTTATTTTCCCCATAATAATTTTGTCCGTTTTGATTATGTCAACACGTAGAAAAATAATGACCTCTTTTCCCGCATCCTATGCAATATACATTTCCATTTTGTGATTTTTCCTGTATTCCCCGTTGATTACCATTAACTTTTCTAGCATTATTCTCCTTGCGATGCACTGCATTGATTTCCGAACGGTCACACTCCTCCTCCATAATTTTCTCCAGATTTTCTTAGAATTCAACTGCTTTATCAAAATTAGTAATATTTATTTTCTTTATTTCAAATGCAATATCTCCTCTTAAAGTTTCTAAAAATTTAACTAACATTATATTATTTTTAATTTCAAACATTTCATTAGTTGAGTTATTTCCTACAAAATCATTTGTTGCATTAGAAATATTTAACGCTAGCTCAGCAACTTTCATGCCTGGCGTCATTCTAATTTTATTTAAATTTATTTGCTTTTGAAGCATAGTTACAGATGGCTTAAATTGTTTAATCAAAATTTGTTTAACTTCTCCCATGTTGTTTGCATTCTGCAATTCCCTTTTTTTTGTCAGAAATTCTAACGCTTTTTCCTTCAATCTAGTTTTTAAAATTATAACTTTATTCTCTTCTGACCACTCAGCCATACCTGCGATATTTTCGAACTGCGTAAAAAAAAATTCAATGTCCTCTCCTTCCCTTCCATAAAAATTTGGCAATAAATTAATTAATCCAAAGTTATCCATTTTTACTCTCTGAATTTCACTTCTTTCAATTTGCGACCTATCGGGAGACATTTGACGTCTCGAATTTCTAGTATTTCTTTGAGGCATTTAACACAAAATTATCCCTTCCAAAATTTTCTAACTTAATCTAAACACATTAATACACTTTGGATATACTGCACATAAAATACTCCATGCAACAAAATATTCTTAACATATCATAAATTTTTCACACATTATTTTCAATTATAATATATTCAAAAGATTTTTCATTTTCAAAGTGATTGTGCATATTTTTTTTTACCAATGCAAAATATCTGGTCAACATATGCTCCCCAAAAATTTTCATTCATTTCTTTATTTAAATTATTTTTATTCACCTCAGTATTATTCATTAAAATTTTCCTTTAAATTTATGACTTACACAAAAGCGTCACGGTAACCAAATGTGGGACGTGGAAAATGATAGAAAATGTGAAAAAGCGTTGTGTTAAGCAAATACCCTCCAATTATTTTTACCTTTTGTGTAAGTCCTGAAAAGAATTCATTAATCATTATAAAAAGACTAGCCTATTTAAAACTTAAACAATTTCCTTTATTAACAACATCACTTTATCAAAAGCACTAATTTCAACAATATCAACTTTCAATTATTATCAATTTTCATTTAATATTTTATCTCGGGGAGATATGACCAGCGATATTAGATTTCGAATATTTCTAGGACCGGGGAAATGAGCACATACCTTACAGTTTAGACTTGGGCTCATCATCTCGCTTGCATCGGTCTTAGTGCTGACCGTACTGCCATAACTCTATGGTGTGTGGCTCTTACTCGTACTTTTCACTTCGACTGATACTTATATCTGCATCTGCTAGGTCATGGTCGCTTCGCTCCTTTTGTCAAACTCTTTTCACCAACACTTCGTAGGAAATTTCTCGCCACCACATTTCGTGTCAGACTTCTGCAACATTTCGTATCAAAGTTACTTCTACCACCACATTCTGTATCCGAGTTCGTTCTCCCACCACATTCTGGATCCGAGTTCGTTCTCAAAACATTTTTGTATCGAAGTGACTTGGTTCCTTCGGCGGGGGGGGGGGGGAGGTAGCTCCACCCTTCTTCTCCATGCTGCTCATTGGTTCTTCTGAACCCAATGGCATCACTTGACATTTATCAAGGCCCCTTTCAGCCCCCCTTTGGCCTTGGACACTCAAATTTATTGTATTTGACCTAAAAGTTCAAGTTGTTGTAAACAACGGCGCCAGCCAGACTCGATCTTTGTTAGGCGTTCTATGAACCATAAATACTGCAATAAACATGCCTCATGTGAGGACATATTCTGGCCTCACACAGGTGATGAAACATGGTGTTTTCAGTATGATCCTGAAACAAAGCGACGAGTGCGGAATGAAGTCAGAAAACCTACCAGATGCCTAAAAAACAAGAAAAGTTCCATCTAAAATCAAAACAATGCTCATTATTCGATAGTAAGGGGTGTATTGAAGCCGGAAGGTCATCTTTTGGATAAAAAATCAAAACAAATCAAAATTTCTCAAGTTACTCGAGTTACACAAAGATTTTATTAAGAAACGCGAAAAATGATCAGCAAATAAAAATTTTTAAACCCTATTCATATAATTCTGAAACTGTGTACCAAGAATAAATTCAAGGGAATCCAGAATAAAACTGGTTAGTATATATTTGCGTTAGATTTCAAATATTTTTCACAATTAGCTTTTGGCTTTCTCAAATTGAAAAATTAAATATATGAAAAGACTACATGAAAAGAATAGTTTCCTTAGTTCATTTTATTTACGTAACATCTAAAATGTAATTTCTTTATTTATTAATAATGAAAACCACGTTCCTTATTAAAAAGGGAAATTATTCTTCCAAAAATATAAATATTGTTTGGTATTTACAAATCTTTCACTAAGTGCACTTTATGTTTTTAAAAACACGCAACACTGCAGTATTCAAATAAAGCAACTGTGTTTACGAATCATGACATAAAAGGAAATATTCATAAAATAATACATTATTTTTTTATTCAAAAGAGAACAAAGAAGGCGAATATGTAATTTATCCCAATCATGTTCCTTGAAATGCTTGAAAAATTACGGAGTAGCTCATTTACCATTAAAAGAGAAAAAAAAATCTGATGTGTGCAACACATGACTTTCCTTATATAATGCAATGAGTTTACTACTTTTACAGTAAAAAATTAGGTTTTTCTTATAGTAGATACTTATATTCATTCCAAGATATGGATTTTTTTCAATTAGCCATCATTTTTATCCATTTGGCGAGATTTTCGTTAATTTGGCAACATTTAAAGAAGTTGCTAAGTTGACGATATTCAGCCAAATTCTTCGGCAAAATCTCGCCAAGCGTTATGGAAGGAGAAATAAGTTTTTCTTATAGCAGATAAATGACTATTGGTGTTCAAATACAAAATATTACTTAAAGTATATTTTCTCATGAATGGAACGAGCTAGATCCACGAGAATAATGTCACCCCATTTATCGCATGATATTACTTATGAACAAGAAAGATCAATCATGCATAAGCATTGATTATGAAACACTTTCCAACTGAAATGCAATTTCATTTAAAAATTTCTAAAATGTGATACATTCAGTGGTGATATCTTTTACATTATCACAGTACTACAGTAATTCATTATACTTAAATATTTAAAACAGTATCGAAATATAAATCATCTGATTCTCTATGCAAATTCAAGGAATATTTCATTCATATAACTTGTATTCCAGACTCCAGAGCTAAATAATTTTGTGTGAAAAAAAATTTAGCATTTCTTATGTAACTCACCCTACAATCGCTTGAGATATTTGCATTCTGCATAAGTGAAAATTATGCTTCGTTGAAGAAATAATAACAGTTTAGGGATCATTTAAAATCACAACTAGTATTGTAATTGCATAGGCACGGAATTTCGATACACAGATAATACACAGATACACAGATAATATATGTGTCTGAAGATCGGAACTCGAATTTTCGAAGGATCTACACGTTTTGGCACTACTAGAACACGAAAAAACTGTTTTTAGGAAGACGTCTGTGTGTGTAAGGGTGTACCTGTGTATATTTCTGTGTGTCTGTGAGGATATTACATCCACTCTAATTGAAAAACTAATGGACCTAATTTAATAAAATTTGGTAGGTATGTTTTTTCTGGGAAATTCTGATGTTCATTAGATCATAGTACGATTCGTAATAAAAGAATCTGCCTTCTTTGCGAAATGGCCGGCAGAAATTGCCTTTATCCACTCTAGCTAAAATCTAATGGAACAAATTTAACAAAATTTGGTGTATAATATTTCAATAACCTATAAGTGATTTATAAAATTTATCAAATTTAACAAAATTTGGTATATAAATCATATGTAGGTTATTCTTGTACGATTCGGGAAAAAGGAACGGGCTATTTTTGCGAAATGGCCCGCAAAAATCGTTAAATAAAAAAAGAAGACTACGTGTGCTCAATTTTATCAATTAAATTCCTATTTTATACATGGTTTTTGACAACAAAAAGAATAAGACTAACCCCATTACTCTAGGACTAGCCGTTCTTGAGATAATCTAGTTTTTTGCGTTTTCGCTACGCCACCTTTGACAATAAGTCCAGCTATCAAATGAGAACCAAATTTAAGTTTAACGGGCAAATTCAATGCCATTTAAAATACTTGTGGCTGTTATTTTGTGCAGATAAATTCAAATTATTATTGAAGAAATAAGGAGAACGTGAATATGAGTCTGCAGGGAAAGACATGTGCTGCCCACATCAGAATTTTTAACAATATTACAACAATGATTTATAAAAGTGAACGGGGATTATTTGCAGGCCATTTCGAAAAAAATGTACGATCTATATTTAAAGATCCACCAAACTTTTGTAGAATAAAATTTTCAACAAATTTAAGCTGTGTACCAAATTTTAACTCTCTAGGACGTAGGAAAGTGCATTAAAAATACCATCAAATAAGTATATCATGAAGAGTTATATAAAATTAAAAAAAAAATTGAAAAGTTGATATCTACCAAATTTATTTTAAAATGTGAATCCTCTCTCATATGCAAAATGATTAAACTCTTGGAAAGATATTTATCATATATTATTGTGAGACCAGAATATGTTCTCACATGAGATATTTTTATTTGAGTGTTTATGGTGCCTAGAACGGCAAACAAAGCTATAGTCTGGCTGGCGCCGGGGTTTATGAGGACTTGAACTTTTAGGTCAAAAGGACTATAAATTTAGGTGTGCAAGACCAAAGGGGCTGAGAGGGTCCTTGCTAAATGTGAAAAAATGCCATTGGTTTGAGAAGAACCAATGAGCGCCAAGGGGAAGAAGGGCGGAGCTCCCCCCCCCCCGCCGAAGGAACCACAGCTTGGAGAGACGAAAGAAATCAGAGCAGAGTAGAAGAAATAGACGAAACGAGTTCAGTCATAGACGAAACGAGTTCAGTTAGTAGACGAAATCGGAGATGGGGACAACGAGAAGCAGAAATGGAGATCGGACATGAAAATAAAATAATTACGAATTTTGACTTAGAGCACGAGTAGAAAAGCATAAAGAAATCCAACAGACTTGTAGAGTGTCCCGTAGAGGTGATCTATGTGCGAGTGCATTTTTAGTACAAGTCGGAGCTACACACCCCAGAGTTGGGCGCGGTAGCCCATTGGTTAGCGCGCTGGAGTTGCGCTCGGTAGGCCCGGGTTCGATTCCAGCCACTGCCAAAACTGCCGCCGTGTTCACTCGGAGTACGATCACGTTAAACATGTGGGTCCGTAAGTCCTTCCGAGAGGTTGGTGGTAGGGGAAGGAGGGTACGGTCCCTGTGGATGCCTCCCCCACTGGGTTCCGGTCTAAATTGGGTGGCACTTCCCGACCGTCCAAACAGTTACCTTACACCTTTCTGGTAGGTCGGACGGTCTGGGTTTCAACAACAACAACAACAACAACAACACCCCAGAGTTGCCTTCCCTTCCGTCCAACTAGTTACTCTAAGTCCTCTGGACGAGTCGGACGGTCTGGGTCTTCAACACCCCAGAGTTGTCCGGTCGTCCATTCTGTTGCTTCAAGTCCTCTGGACGAGCCGGACGGCCTGGGGCTTTCATACCCCAGAGTTGTGGCGGTACTGTCAGCACTAAGATTGATGCAAGATCTTGGAGTAATGATAAGCCCAAGATTAAACTTGAAGGTATGTGCTCATTTTCAGAGGTCCTAAACACCATCGTAAATCTAATAATTCTGGTCGCATATGTCCCCTCGCTAAAATAATTAAATGAAAATTGATAATAAATGAAAATTTATGGTGTTGATAAATTGATGTTGTTAATAAATGGTATTATTTAAGTTTAAATAGTCTAATCTTTTTATATTAATTAATAATTCTTTTCAGGACTTACAAAAAAGGTAAAAATAATTGGAAGGTTTATTGCGGCACAACAACGAGCAATGTACGTTTAATGTTAATTCCACTTTATGAGATCAACGGCCATGTCTTTAATGCTTAATAACAATTAATATCAATTAATAATAAATAATGTTAATTATAAGTTTAACTTAAAGTTCCTATTCTTTATCTACGTCCCACAAATATATCTCTTTTTCCTTTCTGGAGGTTATCCCAAAAGTCAGAATTTAATTGAATTAGTTTTTTTCCCTATATTAAATAATTTTTAATTAAAAAACTACTTGATATATTTTACTGAAATTTTTTTTATATCTTTTATGGGATAATGTAAATATTTCCTAAAATTTTCGAAGCAATTTGGGAATTTTAAATTAGCTTAACAAATGTTTGAAAATTAGGTCGCATAGGGTTCAATGTATTTTATTTTTTCAATCCGGGTTCAATAAAAAAACTAATTGGGTGATGTTATTTATTTATATTCCCATAGGTCCCACAGACCGTCTGAATGACATACTAAAATTTCATTTTGATTAAGTCATTTTTACGGCAGTTATCGTGCTAACGGACAGACAGACAGACATACAGAATGAATGAACAAAGTCATAAACACTTTTCAACTATCTTGTAAAGTGATAAAAATGAACAGGTTTCTCAACAGTTAATATATTTCTTTTTAATTCATGGAATTATTGATACATTTATTTTTAAAATGTGCAATATCTCGAAAGCGGTTAATGCTAGCGTTCTAAAGTTTATGTCAAACGTTTTCTGAAAAAATTACATAAAAAATGTCTATTTGCTTAACTTTATTAAAGGTTTTGATTTTTTGATGATTTTTTCAAAATTTCACTCGAATATTTAGGGGGATTCTGTACATTCAATAACGTTTAAAAACAATAGATTTCCAGTATTCACGGATTGTGAATTTTGTACCGAATTTCATTCGAATCGCTCTATTCGTTCGTGAGATATCGTCTCCACAGTCTTACTGACACACACACACACATACATACTTTCACACACACACAGGCATCAAATATAATACATTAATGTAGTATTGTGATAATTTTTAAAATATTACCGAGGAATGTATCGCATTTTAGATATGTTTAAATAAAATTGCATTGAAGTTGGAAAGTGCTTCATAATAAATGCTTTAAGCATGATTGATCTTTCTTGCTTATATTTAGTGCTGTATCCTTCCTAAAATAGCTTTATTTTTGCTTAATTTCTGTGCATCTGTATTCTGAAACAACGCAATTACACTTTAATTAATTTTATATGAACATTAAACTTTGATTGTTTTTACAACGAAGCTTTACTTCCACTTATTTAGAATGTAAACACATCAATCTGTAAGATGAGTTATATAAGAATTAATGAATTTCTTTAAAGCAAAAATATTTAGCTCCGGAGTCTGCAATATAGCTGATATAAATGAAACATTCATTGATTTTATATGAGAAGCAAACGATTTTATAGCAGACTTTTCTGATGAAGTTTTAAGCATAGAGCTCATAACTTTTACCTCCATGGTTTTAAGTTTTAAATTAAAATAAATTATTGCAATAGAATAAATGTGTAAAAGTAATAAAATATAATGTTGAAAGTAATAGAATATAATGTTGAAAGTAATAGAATAAATGTGTATGAATGAAATATTTGATTTTTCATAGAGAACCAGCCGATATATATATTTCAATGTCGTCATTTGAATAAAGTTCATTTTTTTCAATGAAGTTTTAACTTTTCAAATATAATAAATTACTGTAGTATTGTGATAATTTAAAAAATATTACGTCTGAATGTATCGCATTTTAGAGGTATTTAAATAAAATTGCGTTGTAGTTGGAAAGTGTTTCATAATCAATGCTTTATGTATGATTGGTCTTTATGTTTTTACATGGCTCTGCGCATATGCTGTCACGGAAATAGCAAACGCGCGCATTTTGTTCTTGGACTTTCTAAACAGACCTTAAATCTCTTTGAACGCCACTGAGGGAGGTGAGCACAGAACAATTAAAAATCTCTGCGCATGTTGTTTACGTCTGGAACCTACCACTTTAAACCTAACAATCAATTTTAAATTGCAAAATGGGAAAATGTGCTATGTTTTGGCAACAACTCTCAAAGTCCTCCCTGGTCCGTGGCGTCACAAATGACGAAATGTTAATCTTGTTGACGTCAGGCTGACTACTTTTCGATTGGTTCCGTTCCCAGGTTGATAGCCCAACCTTATATTAAAGAACCTTGCACTTTATGTCCTACACTTTATTGTGGAACGGCAGTGATCGTAAAACCACGGTCCATAGCAGAGTTACCATTAGGTCCACAAGAAGTAAGGGGGTGATGTAAATTCAATCATACTATCTAAGGTAATAGGTAAGAAATTTAATGACTGAATATTACATAAATATAAATAAATTATAATGGCATTTTCAAAACTTATTTTTATTTGACATAACGCTTTGAAATAACAATTCTAAACTTTATTTCCCCACTATACGACATCCTTCACATTAAAATTAAAATTTAAAATAATCCTAATTCTCCTTATATGCTGCATATGGGCGACCATCCGATGTCATGATTTGAATTAAAACGAATTGTGATTTTATAGATGTAAAGTGCTAATTTCATTATTTGCAGTTCTTTACCATGGCAGGAAACTGGCTATAATTTGCTACGATTCTGGTCATAACGTTCATCTAAAATTTGGCAGAAATCTGACTATAATTTGCTACGATTCTGGTTATAACGTTCATCTAAAATTTGGCAGATATCTGACTATAATTTGCTACGATTCTGGTCATAGCGTTCATCTAAAATTTAGCAATACTGATCTCATGGGTAGATATAGATGATCTGTTGAGCATTATCTTGCTTTTATTCAACGCACATTTATGGAGCAGGTTGCTTCACTGTAATTATGATCATTTAGAATTTCGTCAACGGTAGGTAGCGCTAATATAATGTCATGAGTTATTACAGGATACGAAGTCAATACTCTATCAGAAAAATTTGTATAATTATATATTTAATGAGATGTTCGCATACTAGTCACATCAATTGCATGGTACTTAAGCACTTCAATTAACCACAAAAAACATGGTTCACTGGTTGTGATATGTGATCAATCCTTCCCTATTTCTATAAAATAAAACGCCCGAATCTGATTTGCTCTTATTTTAAGCCATAAATTTGTACTACATTTTCCTTTCCCTTTAATACATGGAAAATATAAAAGAAAATATTGCCATAGACTGAAAATTCCAACTTGATTGAATGAATCTATGCGTTTTCTCATCCCAAAATAAAAATCAACCATGTTTCTTATGATATTTATGTGTCTGTCTGTGAGTCTTTAGAGAATATATCTCTCGATTAAATTAAGGTAACCGAATTTTGGAAGCAATTTTATGATTTTTGATGATTAAATTTTGGATGATTATTTCATTCTATGAAAACCGAGAACTGTTCATTTTTGGATGGTCTGACTTAAGGGCCTTCATTGCTTTGAACATGTATTGTCTAAAATCCACAAAGTTACAAAACTTGTTTATTAAAAGGGATTACATAAGTAGCCTTTTTATATTATAAGCGGGACAGCGTTTCGCTTTAGCCAAGTCGTCATGACAGAATTCGTATTTGGAGACTGTATATGATATATTTGTCGTAACACGCTCCGGTTCATAGGGGAACCCATCCTCCAAGAAATAAGATTTACTTATTATTCCTCAACCGAGCCTGCTCAAACCTAAGAAAAAATTGCATATATAATTTACAGAGTAGCTCCAGAGAATCAACTTTAAAATGGCGTTTTTTATGATTATCTTTCTGGCGATTTTTCGATAAACCTCAAGCAATAACCTAAACTTTTAAAAATGTATGTAAAAATGTAAACGACTTTTTAAAATGTATGTAATTTTCCGGCATTTTTTTCAGTGATGGTGAACCTACTACCTTAACTACTGAACACATTTTAATTTTATATGACTCAATTTGAATGTTCCAGAAAGAGCAGGGGCGTATTTAAGATGGTCCAACCTCCATCATTATATAAAAACAAAAATTGTTCCTAAACACCCATGTGATAAAAGAAAATCCGCCAAGTCCCTGAACTAGAAAAACGAACGAGTGTTCTTATTATTGGAGATCGTTTTATTTTTACCCCCAATAATATAAAAAAATCTGATGTGGGCAACACATTACTTTCCTTATATAATGCAATAAATTTACTACTTTTACAGTACAAAAAATAGGATTTTCTTATAGTAGATACTTATATTATTTCCAAGATATTGAATTTTCGACAATTAGTCGTCATTTTAATCCATTTGGCGAGATTTTCGTTAATTTGACAGCATTTCAAAAAGTCGCCAAGTTGGCGACATTCCGCCAAATTCGTCGCCAAAATCTCGCCAAGCTTTACTGACGGAGAAATAAGTTATTCTTATAACAGATAAATGACTATTGGCGCTCAAATACAAAAGTATTACTCGAAATATCTTTTCTCATGAATGGAACGAGCTACATACACGAGAATAATGTCACCCAATTTATTGCATGGTATTACATATGAAAAGTGAACATGTTTCTCAATAGGAAATATATATTTTTTATTTTATATGACATTTTAATAATTTTTTTAAAATGTGAAATATCTCGAGAACGGTTCATGTTAGCGTTCTAAATTTTATGTTAATCGTTTTCTAATGAAAAATTACATAAGAAATGTCTATTTGCGTAACTTTATTAGCGGTTTTGATTTTTTGACGATTTTTTCAAAATTTCACTCGAAAATTTAGGTGGGTTCTGAACATTCGATTACGTTTTAAAACAGTAGGCCAACAGTGTTTACGGATTGTGATTTTTGTACCAAATTTCGCTCGAATCGGTCCATTCGTTCGTCAGTGGGTCTCCACAGACCCACTGACACACACACACACACACACACACACACACACAGACATCACATCAAAATTTTCTCCATCATTATATAAAAACAAAAATTGTTCCTAAACACCCATGTGATAAAAGAAAATCCGCCAAGTCCCTGAACTAGAAAAACGAACGAGTGTTCTTATTATTGGAGATCGTTTTATTTTTACCCCCAATAATATAAAAAAATCTGATGTGGGCAACACATTACTTTCCTTATATAATGCAATAAATTTACTACTTTTACAGTACAAAAAATAGGATTTTCTTATAGTAGATACTTATATTATTTCCAAGATATTGAATTTTCGACAATTAGTCGTCATTTTAATCCATTTGGCGAGATTTTCGTTAATTTGACAGCATTTCAAAAAGTCGCCAAGTTGGCGACATTCCGCCAAATTCGTCGCCAAAATCTCGCCAAGCTTTACTGACGGAGAAATAAGTTATTCTTATAACAGATAAATGACTATTGGCGCTCAAATACAAAAGTATTACTCGAAATATCTTTTCTCATGAATGGAACGAGCTACATACACGAGAATAATGTCACCCAATTTATTGCATGGTATTACATATGAAAAGTGAACATGTTTCTCAATAGGAAATATATATTTTTTATTTTATATGACATTTTAATAATTTTTTTAAAATGTGAAATATCTCGAGAACGGTTCATGTTAGCGTTCTAAATTTTATGTTAATCGTTTTCTAATGAAAAATTACATAAGAAATGTCTATTTGCGTAACTTTATTAGCGGTTTTGATTTTTTGACGATTTTTTCAAAATTTCACTCGAAAATTTAGGTGGGTTCTGAACATTCGATTACGTTTTAAAACAGTAGGCCAACAGTGTTTACGGATTGTGATTTTTGTACCAAATTTCGCTCGAATCGGTCCATTCGTTCGTCAGTGGGTCTCCACAGACCCACTGACACACACACACACACACACACACACACACACAGACATCACATCAAAAATGTTTGATTCGTGATCAGGCATGCTTGAAACGTGCTCTCCCGTCGAAAACTCGAATTCGAATTTTCGACACCGTCACAATACTTCCCTTATACTTTATGTATATAAGGAAAGTAATAAAACGAAAGGCAATAAAATGAAATGGAAATAAGTAAGAACCAATTTGAAACCATAAATTCAAAAAGAAGTGCTTTGTCACTGGAATAGGGAGAAAAATCATTTAAGTGCAGTACCTAAATTCTACCAAAGATTCCAAATGTCGAAACATCCTATCCACAATTATTACTTTTCTGTATCCAGTTCTAATTTACCCATCTGCGTTCTTCGTACAGAACAAACTTTTCTTACTTAATATGGGACAGAGAAACTTTCATCGGCTTATGAAGAATATTCTTTCATATGTAATATCAAAATTTTCTGCTTCCCTGTTGATTATTTTATGGCGTTTTTATTTATCTTGACCCGTCTCGAGTAGACCCGAATTAAAAAAAAAACGGTGGCGTGATCCCATAGCTGGTTGGGCCTAACCCCAAAGACCAGTCCCGAACCCGTTGTTGCTAGTGAGACCCAGACCGTCCGAGTTACCAGAAAGGTGTAAGGTAACTGTTTGGACGGCCGGAAAGACCCATCCAATTTAGACTGGAACCCAGTGGGGGAAGCACCCACAAGGACCGTATCCTCCTACCTCTACCACCAACCTCTCGAAAGGACTTACGGACCCACATGTTTAACGTGATCGTACTCCGCGTGAACACAGCGGAAGTAATGGCAGCGGATGGAATCGAACCCGGGTCTACCGAGTGCAATTCCCTCGCGCTAACCACTGGGGTACGTCGCCCTAGTTCCGAACCCGTGCAGAACCCTTAAGATTGATATAGACTTCAGTTAAAAACGGATCTTCCTTTCAATTAAACTTCAAAATACGCCAC
>CATNUR010000228.1:0-7500 GCA_951213105.1 Amaurobius ferox | reverse complement strand
TAAATCTTACGTAATAAATGAATATGTTTATGAGTGCGTCTATACATGTCATCTGTAGTGGAAAACCGAAGCTCGAAACAGCTACGAAATTCGTTTCAGGGGTAGTTGTACTCTTCTAACAGCAGACCCACCTCAAGTTTTATTTTTCATTCAGAATAGTTAAAAAGGTATGAAGAGCTAAAATTTAGCCGCATTTTTGCCATTTTTTAATCCAATTTATTGAACTGATGTTATGTTAATATGACTGCTCAATAAATTGGAAAGTATTGACCGAATGTTAATACTTTCTTTCACAGATGTTTGCGAGCGGTATCCCATACGTTATATCTAGACTTTGAGTACGAGATTTGGCGATTTTGTGACTTCTTCGATTTTAAAGATACATTTGCAATTTTTATGATATAGAATAATTTAAGTATTATAAGCGTGTTTCGAAAGGAAGAATTAAATTGGACGTAAACTTTTAAACATTGCATTTAAAATATTATTTTTACTTTTAGACGGAAAATCAAATAGTTTTTTTATTTTCTGATAAGCCCCGAATTTATTTTTTGAAGCGAACTTCAATCCCAGAAAATGGCGGAATACAAACAGGAGGAAATCAAAATGATAAAATCTAAATTTCAAACAAGAATTTCTAAAATAAATTAATAAATAAATAAACTATAAAAATAAAATTTAATTTTTTTAACTATTATTACTTTTACTTTTTCTATTGCGCAATTTCAGTTATATCCATCGCGTTTCATTAGGGCTATGACGATCGGTGTTCATAATGACTATTGGCGTTCACAATGACTATTGGCGTTCAAATACAAAAGTATTACTCAAAGTATCTTTATTCATGAATGATACGAACTAGATCCACGAGAGTGGTGTCACCAAATTTATCGCATGATATTACATATGGAAAGTGAACATGTTTCTCAACAGTTAATATTTTTTTTTAATTTAAAGGTATTTTGTTAATTTTTTTTGAAAAATATGTGATATCTCGAGAAAGGTTCATGCTAGCGTTCTAAAGTTTATGTCAATCGTTTTCTATGGAATAATTACATGAGAAATGTCTATTTGCTTAAATTATTAAAGGTTTTGATATTTTGATGATTTTTTCAAAAGTTTACTCAAATTTTCAGAAGGTTTTGAAGATTCGATTGTGTCTAAAAACAATTGACTTCCAGCATTCATGGATTGTGGTGTTTGTACAAAATTTCATTCGAATCGCTCCATTCGTTCATGAGATATCGTCTCCACAGACTCACTAACACACACACACACACAGACATCACCTCAAAAATGTTCGATTCGTGATCCGGGATGCTTGAAACGTGCTCTCCCGTCGAAAACTGGAATTCAAATTTTCGACCCGTCACAATACTTTCCTTATATATTTTACTATGTATATAAGGAGAGTAATAAAACGCGGGTTGATTTGGGTACAAAACTGACGATGTAGAAAACACTTAGTTATATATATCTGGGTTTTTCAAAATCAATTAACAATTGACTAACATGATTTTAATCTTCAAAAAGTCAAATCCATGTATTTCATTGTATTTCCCCACACATTTTAAAATCATATTTCAATATCTATTTTGTATTATAATAATTTTCGATACATCATTTTAGCGCATTGATAAAATTAAAATGTATTTCAAATTATCCATATTTTGCGTCATATAGCACATTATTACATAGATTTAAGAATATTTTTAAATTTTTTGGAATAATACTCAAATGTATTTGGCCAAATTCAACCTTTAGATTGCATTTATGAACAATTCGAATTTCGTAAAACTAATAGTATTAAGACACTCATATTTTCGTAATGACACATATTTTGGCCTAAATAAAGCTATACCATCTGTGTCAAATTCATTTTTCTTAATTTCAGAACCTGCGTAAAAAATATTCATCAATCTAAAATATGCGCAGAAATTTTTCATTATTCAACTGCCTATGCCTTCTGGTACCGTTTGGTTCCTATGGACATGATTTCTAAAAAACAAAAATCTGATGTGGACAACACATGACTTTCCTTATATAATGCAATGAATTTACTACTGTTACAGTTTAAAAAAATGGTATTCTTATAGTAGATACTTCTATTCTTATAGTAGATACTATTCTTTACAAGATATTGAATTTTCTTCAATTAGTCGTCATTTTCATTGATTTAGCGTCATTTTTATCCATTTGGCGAGATTTTCGTTAATTTGGCAGCAATTAAAAATGTCGCCAAGTTGGCGACATTCCGCTAAATTCGTCACCAAAATATAACTAAGCGTTACGAACGGAGAAATAAGGTATTCTTACAGCAGATAAATTACTATTGGAGCTCAAATAAAAAAGTCTTACACAAAGTATCTTTTCTCGTGAATGGAACGAGTTAGATCCATGAGATTGATGTCACCAAATTTATCGCATGATATTACATATGAAAAGTGAACATGTGTCTCAAATTTTAATATATTTTTTTTAATTTATGGGATTTTTTTGATAAATTTATTTGAAAAATGTGCAATATATCGAGAACGGTTCGTGCTAGCGTTCTAAAGTTTATGTCCATCGTTTTCTAAGGAAAAATTACATAAGAAATATCTATTTAGGTAACTTTATTAAATATTTTGATTTCTTGATGATTTTTTCAAATTTCACTCGAAAATTTAAGGGGGTTCTGGACATTCGATTGTGTTTTAAAACAATAAGCTTCCAGTATTCATGGATTGTGATTTTTGTACCAAATTTCATTCAAATCACTCCATTCGTTGGTGAGACATCGTCTCCTCAGACTCACTGACACACACACACACACACACACACACAGACATCACCTCGAAAATGTTCGATTCGTCATCAGGGATGCTTGAAACGTGCTCTCCCGTCGAAAACTCGAATTCGAATTTTCGACCCCGTCACAACATTTTCCTTATACTTTGTCTATATAGGGAAAGTAATGAATTATAGTAGTAAAACACAAGTGATTTGAAATTTTATTAACAGATAGCACTTTATAAGAGTGATAGGAAGACCTTTCATGTGCTAAACAAGATAGGCATTGCGCATTCGCTCAAATTATGATGGGACAGTGATCACGTATGACCGGGATTTTTAAATAATTTCGGCTTTCCCTTTAAAATCCTATCCTTAACAATTTTCATCATCACATTACTATAAAACCCTTCGACGTGGTAGTTGCTTAGCAGTCAAGACAAGCGTTTCCTCACACTCTCTTGACACCGGATTGTGGGTTCGAATCCTACCTGCGGGCATGAATGTTGTATTGTTGGGCGTACTATGTATGTTCCGCCCCTACTGGTGCACCTGGGCAATGTCATGTAACGGATTAATGGGTAAAGATACTACAGGTTGATTGGCGAACGATTATTGCATGATGTATTACTACTAAAAATAATAAACAAATAACTTTAATGTCCTATGCTGGGAATTTTCCTCGTTCTACTTTAGAAACCTATGCTGAAAATGATCACCAGTCCATTTTACAAACCTATGCTATCCTAAATTAAAATAAATATAAATTAATAATTATTAGCAAAATAGTGGCTTTCAGTGATGTTAAATATTAGATGCAATTACTTTTGGTACTCAGAACAGTTCAATTTGTAATAATGCTTATGTGAATAATTTAATTTGTAATCTATGATTAATTTCATAAATGCTATGCATATTGATCGAATGTATGTTAAATTCAATAGTTTCATATTTTACATTTAAATTAGAATTATTAAAATATTACATATTGATTACCATTTCCAAATGCTTTTAAATTTAATAGGGAGAATTGTTTTGAAATCAATATTTATATTACATAACGTATATAGACAGTCTTAATACAATAATTGAAAGCAGTCTTCATATACTAATTCAAAGTAGTTTCCATTCAGAAATTGAAAGCAGTCATCATTACTCTAATTGAATGTAGTCTTTATACACTAATTGAAAGTAGACTTCATACTCTAATTGAAAGCAGTCTTCATATACATATTGAAAGTAGTCTTCATACACTAATTGAAAGCAGTCTTCACTAATTGAAAGCAGTTATCACTAACTGAAAGTTGTCTTCATTCACTAGTTGAAAGCAGTCTTCATATACTAATAGAAAACTGACTGACGGTCTCATCTGTTTTATACCTTTAATCACTTAATGAATCATTGAAAACATTGTAAAATTAGCTGAAGTGTAGCTCAACTTGACTTTCTCATACGAAAATCTGTTTTAATTAGCTTGTACTTTTTTTTGGCAAATTTTGCAAAAAAGTTTGCAAATATGTATCATTGGTCCAAATGATTACAGCTCATGTAATTCTTGGATTTACAAGGCTTGAAAATAATCTTTCGATTTATAACTACCAAGCTTGAAAATGTACATTCTCTGGGTGGGTGTAAATCTCCCTCCTGAGGTTCGCTATTGACGTTACGAAAACAACAATTGTATAGCGACTATTTTTCACTAACCCCTTTTATGCATAATTATGACAATTTTTTTCCAATTCTGCTATGTTAAGGAAGTATAAAATTTCAAATATATTTCGAAAGTTTCGCTCGCTTTAAAAAATATTTAGTTCCAGATTTTTCGATAACAAAGCCGGATATGAAATTCCGTGATAATCCGTTAATAATTGGGGCTGTTATCATGTTCACAAGAAATCGCCGGACATCACTTAGAAATACTCAAAAAGTGTTCGGGATATCTTAAAATATATATTGGCATCAAATCTCGAAATCAAAAAAATTCTTAAAAACAATGCTTTCTCTAAACTAGTGTTTGTAATTAAACTGACAGTACTCGGAGTCATCTGTAGCTTGATCTAACGGCGGGCATGGCACCAAATTTTGTATGGGTCTAATGAAGACATGGGAAGAAGGATTCCGCGAGAAACCTATTTTGTTCCAAAAATTGCCGATAGGGGAAAATGTGACGCTGCGCAATGTAACAATGAGTTCCAAAAAAACATACAAATTAATAACAAAGAAGAAACTGCACACTTTATTCATCACCTCGACCGCCTTCAATATGACTGCAGTTCCCGCTCACCACTTTACATCCTGAGCACATCATTCTCAACAGCCGCACGTAACATTCACAAGAAATACTCAGCACAGTCCTCGACATGTTGTCCTTTAAGCTTGTCAAGTTAGGGACCCCAGCATGATAGACTTTGGACTTCAAATAACTCCACAGCCAAAAGTCACAAGGAGTTATATCCGGGGAACGATGCTTCCATGCTAGCGGGGAAAAACGACTAATGACCTCTTCATCTGTGAAGTGATGCGCAACAGTTGATGTACCGATAGACCGATGTGTGGTAGTGCTCCGTCCTGCATAAAGATTATCTGATCCAGACATTGTCTTTCCTGAAGTTGTGGAATATCAAAACTAGTCAGCATATCGCGATACCTCTACGCGTTAATGATACAGGTAAACTCTGCGCGCTAACGGTACAGGTTAACTCTGCGCATTAACGGTACAGTCCTCTTGGAGTAATATTAAAAAAACACCAAACAGTGACCTTTGGTGACTGCAACTGGCGTTCATCAACTGCATGGAGTTGGTCAATTGCCCAAATCCATCGATTGTGAGTGTTAACACTCTCATTAAGATGAAAATGGGCCTCATCGCCCCACAGAATTGTCCACGGTCAAACATCGTTGACCTCCATCCTGACAAGAAACGTCAGATCAAAAGTCAATAGTTGGCCATAATCATCGGATTCGAGTTGTTGCACACAGCTGATGTTGTATGAATAGTAGTGGAGAACTCTCAGCGACACTTTCCATAGCGTCGTAACACCAGTAACGCAATATCCAGTTGACGTGATAATCCCCGGGCGCTTCTACTACTAGGAATGGTATCTTGTGTACCTTCGGTGAGCGCAGTCGCAACATCCGTAATTGTCTGTTCTGACACCAGTTTCCATCCTATGTTAGGCCGAACTGTTAGCGACCCTGTTTCTTCAAGCTTTTGAATCATGCTGTTTAATACATTAATTGATAGATGGTCTTTACGTATGTTGTTACGGGTTCGAAATTTACGAAGATTGACCGCTGCGTTGCACTGGTGCAGGTAAAAGAGCTCCACAAGTAGCGCACATTGTGGTAATGTTAGACGTCTATTCAATTTAGTTGGTTCTTGAAATGTGTTTTGGAGCTTTCCCTATGTCTTTATAGCCCAAATTACTGGTGCTGTCGCCACCTACGTAAGCGTGAAGTTGCGTTTTTATTTTTTACCTGCCCTTTATCGGCTACGTAACGCCACATTTTCCCCTATCGGCGACTTTTGGAACAAAATTTGTTTTTATTCCGGAATACTTCCCATGTCTTCATTAGCCCCCCTATCAAATTCGGTGCCATTCCGGCCGTTATATCGAGTTACAGATGACTCTGAGTACTGTTAGTTTAATTACAAACACCCGGTATATCCAATAGACATGAAAGATCGAAATGTTACAGTTCCGTAGTACAAACACATTTCACAGCACATTAAAGGATTAAGACCTGCAATACGCAAATATTTCAACTAACAAAGTGATTATATTACTTTAATAGTGTCAGATGCTTATTTTAACAGCTGCTATCGTGAATGAAGTTCCACCATATATGAAGGCGTCTTCATTTACGGAACACTTGCATGGACACCATAACGTTACGTCATGTTTCATTACATCGTCATGTTGGATGGAATATTTGATATTTTGGGAAAACAGATCCAGCCCTGATATCATATCAAATACGATAATACATGCATGCAAGCATCCGAGGAAGGTATATTGAGAAATTGAATCGCATTTCTTAAGCGCAATAATGTATAATCAAGGTACTCTTCGAAAACATGCGCAAATGTAGCAGACATTTCGAACAGCAATAAATACATACTCTAATGTGGGACGGAAAAATGATCTTTTCATACAACGCACGGATGACAATAAGGCTCCAAAATATACAGGCTGGCACGACAGATGGTCATCTTGACACCAAGTTTAATCGATTACTGTACATAGTGAAAATTGCATTGAACGGCAAGAAAAATATACTCTAACATGGGACGGAAAGACGATCTTTCCCTCCAATGCACGGATGACAGTAAGATCCCTAAGTATACAGGCTGGCACGACAGTACTCATCTTGACACCAAGTGTAATCGATGACTGTACATCGTGAAAATAACATTGACGGCAAGTAAAACATACTCTAACATGGGACAGAAAGAGCGATCTTTCCAACCAAAGCACGAATAACAGTAAGCTCCCTAAGTATACAGGCTGGCACGACAGTGGTCATCTTGACATCAAGTGTAATTGATGACTGTACATAGTGAAAATAACATTGAACGGCAAGAAAAACATACAACATGGGATGGAAACGCGATCTTTCCGTCCAGCGCACGGATGACAGCAAGGCTCCTAAATATACAGACTGACACGACAGTGTCCATCTTGACTCAAAGTTAAATTGATGACTGTATTTGGTGAAAAGTTTCTC